>BQMF02000731.1:0-146160 GCA_027922465.2 Turritopsis dohrnii | reverse complement strand
AAATTCCCGCCACTGAATGGCGTATAGATAACTGATAAAATCTGATTCTAAAAAATAGGAAGGTAAGGTTATTTTAAAAAACTCTGAAAGAAAACCCCGAATATCAATCAAAACTCTCAAAATGAAATTTGCACTTCTAATCGGAAATTACACATCACACTGGATCTTTCATGGTGATACGACTGCTAGAAGTCAATGTCACCATGACAACAATCACGCTTGTCTTCCACTAAAACGATGTGACAAGATGCTTAAAGGAAGAGGTATATGAACGAACATTTGCGATCAGAACAAACTTAAAAGATAGAAGGCTTAAGTTATTATGAAAATTTTCTGGATGCGCCTCAGAAGTAATATTATTAACTTTTTATACCTGTGATAATGCATCATAGATCATAACTTGTAAACCATTTTTAAACCCATCTCCATTTTGATCATATAAACCAAGCTCCAACACAGATAAATCATGCAGAACCTACACATGACATATAAAGTCAGCCTTAAAACAAACAAATCATATCTAATTGTTGCCACGAAAATAATTAATATTTTATTCGAACCTCGAAGTCCAATCCGATTGGTTCATCTTGTATAAAGGGTTCGAAATGGTAAGGAGGCCACGTCAAATTATGAGTGAATAACACACCTAACAAAGAAAGGATTAAGGAAGCCTGATCAAACAACTACTGTGATTAATTTACACCGCTAATCCAAATCACCACATACAACACTCTCTTACTAACAATGAAAAGGAAGAGGGCGTACGAAGAAAGAGGGTTGTACGAAGAAAGAGGGCGGTACGAAGAAAGAGGGCGGTACGAAGGAAGTGTTGGTAAAGTAATCTGTACCTGTAGGAAAGTTCTGCAAATTATCCGCTTGACATGTATAAGGATTTACTCGGTATTCATCAGGAACTGTGCACGGCTTTGACGCAACAATAAAACGTACTGCGACGCTAAACACGAACAGCAGACGGCTTAGGAATAAAATTACTACGTTGTTACTATGAGCGGTAGTAGACTGTCTGACGTTCTACCTGTCAGAAACATCTTGCTTTGCCAATCCCTGGCGCAATACACTTCTTTGAAGAAAATGATCTCGCGAAGATAAAATTCCAAGTACAACACGGTAACGCTTTCCTTAAACAAAAAAAGTATCACTTATTAATTAGGAACGTCTTAGCAAAAATAATTAAGTTTTGTAATCTTATAAGATCGGAATTGTCACTTTCTATTAACATGATTTTTCAAATGTCATGAAAGGATTAATATATATTATCTGAACTAGAGACGGCCTTTTGTTCGTCCCTGTCGGTCCGCAATGCAAATCACAGAAACTGGATTATCATCATATTGAAGAAACACCCCATTGACGTCATCAAAGATTCAAAGCACACTGAAACTCCCTGCAGCTTCACTACATTTTAGAAACATAACACTTACATATTTCATACTGGCAAACATTTTTACATAGGCTAAACTTATTCTTTAAATGGAAACGGGGCTAGTGATATGAACACCATGAAAATAAGAGCATTTACTTTGTCAAAATGAATTATCAAACAAGTTCCTTAACTTCAAAACGTTTTCTCGTGACCAGGTTTCAAGAATGTGTGAAAAAATATTCTATCGCCAACCACTGACGTGGTCATATGTGCTTCAAAGGCTGTTTCATGTATAAGCATATTCCTACCTTTATGAGGAATCCTTTCGTGAAACCATAACTTGTAAACAATAGCAATAAGAGAAACAACAACAGTTACCCATAACCATGGACGCATTTACCCTAATCTATTTCCAAACTAAACATCAAAAAGAATAAAATTGGTTTCTATGGTGACCTCATGAATTTCTTTTGCATGGAAAATAATTTGAACGGTTTCATATCAGACATCAAGACAATAAAATTGATGACATGAAAATTAGTTTGTTTATGTAACAGTCATGTTGTTCTTATCACATGACATATTTTGATTGCTGTCAAGGCAAGAAAACAAACAATGCATCATCATAAGTAATTTCATCAAAATAGAAAAATTTTCTACTTTTTTTAAATGCATTATTTATGATCAGCCACTTAAAAAAACGATTCTCTATTGTGACATTACATTATTAATACAGATTGTTTTTGCAGCGACTAAATAATTTATTCCAAAATTTCACCGTTCAAATTGCCAGAGTTTTAGGAGATAGTTTTTGTTTTTCAAACATTCCTCAAAAGAAAATACACTTAAAAATAAAACAAAGAATAATGATGAAAGTAAAAAGAAACAATATAGAAGTGAGAAGATAAATTATCACAGAATATCTTTAATATTATCCCATAAACAGAATTTTTAAACAAAAAAAAATACTATGGAACAAACAGGCACTTCTGTATTACAATATTAACAATAAGACTAATTGTTGAAATACTATCAAAAACATTATGTTATGATGTTTTTCCCAATATTGGAAAAAAAATCTATTAAGTGATCCACTAGGTTCACACCCATGTGTTAAACAAGTGAAAAACTGCATGTAAAAACCATGATTGATCATAAATGTTGATAACACTTGCATAAGTTGATGTTGCAAAACCCATAAATAGGAAATACAAAAAAATACAACTCATTCCAAGATTTCCCTTTGTTATAGTGTCTCTTTGCCATACGCTCAAGATTAGAAAACAGCATACCAAAAAAAACTTTTAAGAACATGTACAATTTAAAAAACCAAAAAAAGTAACAATACTGAATTGCCTAAACATATAACATTTATTTGCTCAGCAAGCTGCCATCACAAAATGACACAACACTTTTTCTTAACACTGATGTCTGTCGATTGTGTTAGCACTTTATTTTTTTGGTTAGTGGCAGCTGTGTTGTGGCTGGTGTGTTTTTGACCACTCTCTATGTCAATGTCATTTAAATCAGTCTCATCTTTGTCGTCATGTACGGAAATAACCACATCATTAGTCTTTGCGATGGGAGATCCTAAAAAGTTTTCATAGCAAATGATAGTATCTTGGAAACTGAAATTAATGTGTCATCACAAAAAATATGTAATAATATATTCACTGATCTTACTTTGCACTGTTGGGGATGAATTGGCAGAAGATTCAATAGTGATTTTCTCTTCTACCGGTTTATATTTTATTAGTGTGCTTGCATCATTTGCACTTTGTGTTTGGATAGGCTTTTCTTTCTCATCTGGTGTTGGAACTTTCGGGGAATTGGCTTGCACATTATTTGTTTTATCCTCCTCCTCCGTATCATCGTCCTGCAAACA
The DNA here is from genome assembly GCA_027922465.2 of Turritopsis dohrnii. Taxonomy (NCBI): domain Eukaryota; kingdom Metazoa; phylum Cnidaria; class Hydrozoa; order Anthoathecata; family Oceaniidae; genus Turritopsis; species Turritopsis dohrnii. The sequence continues at coordinate 142,891 of BQMF02000731.1, read as the reverse complement.
GAAAATAATAACTTTTAAAGCATCTTCTACTCTTGCTTCAAAGATATTTATTTTCTTCATTATCAAGAAACTCTAAAAAACAATGTTGTGAAATAAGGAGTTAAACAATACCTAAATCATCTATCTATAATATTTTCCATGACATTATCATTGAGGATATTCACAAGCATTGATGATTATGTAAAAAAAAAAACACAAACCGTTTTAATGACAACGTGTAAGAATTCAGGATTTTGTCGAAAGATTCCTTCTTGTTTAGCATCATTCAGAGATATTTTGTGTTTTTCAACAATACTTGATCTCCTCACAGATAATCTAGATAGATGGAAATCAAATTAGATTGAAATTCCAATGTGACATGAAATAATTATCCAATTAAAATGATATCTCCCATACGTTCTTGAGCTATTGCTCTGACTTCGTTTCAGCTCTTTCGTCTTATGTCCAGATTCTTTTAACTCAATGATCATATCCTGAAGTTCCTCATCCTCTGTCAAGTCTAAATTGTCAACAGTAAAAGATTTCAGTCAATAAACAATCCTAGTCTAATAAGCATTATAAACATATAATTTATCTCTCTACATAAAATATGCCTGACCTATTGGTGTTTCTCCATCATTAGTTACTGCATCTAAGTCAGCACCATGTCGTACAAGAATTTCAATAATTTTATCTTGCCCCCAGCAAGCAGCTGCATGTATAGCCTGCCAACAGTCATTGTCGACTTCATCAATACTTGCACCATGATCCAATAAATATTCAACAACTTCCTCATAACCATTTGCAGCAGCAATATGCATCTAAACAAAAACATGTCTCTCGTTTGTCTACTGACACATTTCACGTTGTGCGGACAAAAACAAAAATTCAGAACTTACAGCTGTTTCACCATGTTCCCCCCTTACATTAAGATCTCTTCCATTAGCAACACTATCTCTTAGGTCAGCTAACATCAAGTTAGCAGTCTCATTTCGAATTGCTTCTAAGTCCTCTTCTGAGTAACCTATTCAAATATTTTAGTTACTGAAATAACAAAAGCGATAAAAATAAAAACAAATTAGTAAAAAACTAACTAGAGTATACCTGCTTTGGCCATTTCTTCATCAAGAAACATTTCAATATCCTCATTATCTTCCACAAGATCTATTGGCATGTTTCCATCGGTATTTATTTGCACCAAACTTGCACCATTTTCAACTAAGTATCTCACAAGTTCATAATTTCCACAAGCAACTGCTGCATGCAAAGGTGTCCACAAGTCTGCATCTTTAATGTTAAGGTCAGCCCCATTTTCTACTAATACGCCTACAACATCAACACAGTCTTCAATAACAGCCTAAAATAGAAGCTTGGGGATAACATCCTTAACTAAGAATGTGGATTTTTATGAACATACAATTATATAATTATTGACATTCTTTCTTCTGTTGAACTTATTGTTGAATCTAACACTACATTAAGATCACCCTTGATAATAATGTGTTGTGCAATGATATTAAATAAATAAAAATTAAAGTCATATTCACCTGGTGTAAAGCACTCAAACCATCCTCATTCTGTAAATTTGGACTGAAGTGACTCTTTAACAGCTCTTCAACTGTAATAATAAATACAAACAATGTGTTTTGCCAATAAATGTGCTTACACACTAAGAAGTGATTAGATTTTATACTTCTGAATATATGAATAATTTATATTGTATTTACAACTTTATAATTTATATGTTATTATTAATGATATTTAATATTTTCATTTACTAATCTGAATAGCTTTTACTGTTTAGTTAGTTTATTTTAAAGTAGGTCCACATCAGTGCTATTTCACTGCCTATTGTATATATACGACCTTCTATACCAAATAAACAAATAATAATAATAATAATAATAATAAAGTCAAAATATATATGATAGATATATAAAATAACAGATGTGGCTATAACAGTATTATATGCAATATTTTCTAGGTACTAGGAGTGGCTGTTGCATATTTGCAAAGCAGCAGAATTACATTTTAGCCCAAAAAAACTTATTCAGAATTAGGGAATTTTTCAAGTGGTGCGAAGGTGCAGATTCATGAATATATACCGTAAAGCTTCGAATAAACGCCCCTTTCTTTTAAACTCCCCCTGAAAATGAAATTATTTAATAAACGCTCCCTACCCTTAATTCAACCAGATGGGGCCAAAGATGGCGTTATTTCGTGCTTTAAAAAATGGAAAGAAATGCAAAGAAGGAGCTAATCTTCTCAAACATTGAACCGTATTATTGCAGGATGGAGAGATTAACAATAACCCTTTTGTTAGTTCCAAAGACAATGTCATTGATGCTGCACCTGAATCCAATATAATTGAGGAAGGTGATGTTGACGATGATATTATTGTAGATTAGTTTGACCTTGTATAGACTTTGCTTGTTATTTGGAAAATACACTATTAGACTTTTAGCATTCTTTTTTGTCCATATATATTTCTAAAATTTATATAAAGAACGCCTCCCTCTTTTAAAGGCCTCCCTCGAATAAACGCCCCTAAAAAACTTCAAAAAGTTAATAAACGCCCATGGCGTTTATTCGAAGCATTATGGTAAGTGATTTTTTTTGGGAAGATCTATAATTGATAAAGATAACATCTATCTATAATTTAATTTAATTTTAAAAGACCAAAAACTACTTATATATACAAGGTCATATTGTACCAGAGGTGATTAAGCATGGTTCAATAAAAAAATTATTCAGTCACTTGTTTTTATATGTTGCTTCTAGTTTTTTTTGTGTAAGGCTTCAAAAAGTTCAGAAATGTTTCAGTAACAATAATCAATACTGAGTTCTACTATAATTGATAATAATATATACTCTCTGAAAAGTTAACATTTAATACCATCTGATCTTTAGTATGTACTTGAGTAACTATAGATGAGTTTCTTAGTGACTTAATGTTTATAAACACCAGTGTTCTTTGCTCGATAATTACGGTATATTGCAACATAGAATATCATTAATCAAGTCATTTTCCTGTGAGTATGCGCACGCAGCCTCGCAGGAAATAAAAGTCTCTTTATACACTTCAAAATGTTGTCACTTTATTTGGTTCTCTGGAGTCCCCTTAAAGACAATCGACATTAGAAAGTTTCAATACACATTAGCACTTCCTATCTATTTTCATACATTGTATTTGATGTTTAGTATGTACAAGGTATAAAAGTGTAATTAACATTGGAAACTCGTCTATTAGTCTCCATGCTTGTTTTAATTTTTTGGCATTTGGATTGTTTAGGTAGTATTATGTACCATTAATTTGTTAATTTAATTTTTGGTTTTTATTTGGATAATTTAGATTTGTATATATTGTTTTGTAAAATTAAAAATTTTAAGAAGCTGTTCCCCCTTAGTAGTAAAAAGCATTGACAGTATATATATGTAATACAAGCACCTATACAATTTTTCACTAAAAAAAACAAACCTTCTTCAGCATCATTTCTAGCTGCTGCTTCAATTAACTCAATATTATCTTCAAATCGTATATTTTTATTATGTGATGCTGTCGTTTTCGGGTATAAATCCACATTATTTTGGTGTCTATCATAATTTTCCAATTGTTCTATTCGACGCTCTTTAGCATGATTAAGTCTTTCTTCAGGTGAATAATTTTCAAGAGCATTAAGTTCATTTATCAGTTCTTGATGTTCTAACTGTTGAACCATTTTTGAGTCATTGACTTTACAAATTTTTACATACACACATTTATTAAGAAAAGACACAAACAATATAAACCTACAATTAAATTTAGTTTATCAATTTATATTTAGCTAAATCCAGTTACGGTCATGTGATCCGTTGTTAACATGTAATTGTTTTTTACTTCTCGAAAAACAAAAATTCTTCTTTCCCAAAGAGAAGAAATCATCAAATATAAAACTTCTAGTAATCCAAAGAAAGGCTAACAAGGGTATCTTGCAATATTAAACATCGGTTGTTTCTTTTTATATGTGAAAACTCTTTCACAAATCGTTTGTCTGAAATGATATACTGCCAACACATGAGCGCCTCCTTTGAGATTGAACTCCTCATTTGCGCCATTCAGTCAGCCATGTTTGATTGGGCTATCCTTACGATAATAATATTTTACAGAACATGCAATTACTGAGAAGGTGTGCGCAGAAGGAGAGAGAGATACTTTATTCAAAACATCGCCGGAAAAAAATTGAATTTGAAAGCTACATTCATCCCTGATTCAACGTTCAGTTATATAAAAAAATCTATGCCGAATAAAATATTCATACTCGCTCATTGAACAAAATTTGGCGCTGAAATTGGACCAGTGATCTGAATGGAAACTCAAAGCAATGCAAACAGAGACGTCTATCTCATTTAGTTTCGATTTCGTTTCTATAAATGCTTTTAATAATGAGTATAAAGATAAACAAAAGTCCAAAGTGACTCATTGATGACATAAATAATAATTGATCTGACGTATCTTGAAACAATATTGAAAAGAATCTTATTGTGAGAAGACTTCTACAAATAACAGAGATTACAAGGTTTACAAAATTTATGGCTTTATAGACAAAAAAAAGAAGAAGAAAAATTTAGAATAGTGGTTGTTCATTCATTGACAATGTTTGCTCGCTTGATGTTGGTAACAGCTTCGACAAAGTCATTTTGCGTTACATTGTGTCTAGACCGTGAGCCACGAATTCAACGGATCGTTGAGCGAAGAAGCGAAAACGATGTTCTTGTTCGTATTGTTTTTGTAACTTCGCTAGTCTTCAGCCCTTTCTTCTCCGCGATTGATTCCGCCAATCTTGCATAAAATGTAGCACATTCGCGCCCCATTGCACCATTTGCTGAGAAAACGAGTGGGGTGAAGGTCCCGTTTTCCACCTGTAGTACACGTTCGTTGTAGCTTCGTTTCTTCTCGTTCTCGTTCCTTGAGAAGCATTTGGCAAGTTCTAGGTTCCTGTATCTCTGGCGTTTAGGTCAAAGACCCTTGTGTCAAAGAATGCCCGTTGACCAGCAGCCCAGAAACCCACTGCGCTCACATCAAGTCTTGCTTCTTGGCTGGTGTTTCCTGTCCTCGCTTGCAGTCTCTCGCCATCCATTTCCGCGAGCATTGGTTCCACTTTGACGTCAGTACACACTTCATCCAAAAGCTCGGCAGTCACATCTCGTATTTCATTATGGCGGAGAGTTATGAAGCCACCTTTCTTACAGGATAGGGCGTGAGCTATATCGAATCATGCTCCACAAGCGCAAGTCGTCGGCATTCTCTCCATGGACCAGCCGTATCTGATTCGAATCGCATCTCTGAACTCTTGCTTTGAAAGGTCAAAACCATATTCCTTGATTGAGAGCGAAATGATCCAGTTGGAGACGCCTTTTTGAGTGGTTGCATCTGCCCTTTGTTTTTCTTCGGGTGACATTTGTTCCAGGAGTGTGTTCAGCGTTTGTTGTTGCTTGCGTTGACGTGCGCTTTTTATTTGCGATTTTGTTTTTGTATCGCCATCGTCAACTATGTTCAAGATTTGGTTTTGAAGACTTTTCGTTATGGCTTGCAAATTGTCGAATTCTTCGTCAGCACATTCACTGAAGATTTTCAAGCCCAGAACCCCGAGGCGTGGCGGCAGAGCAAGTAGTTGACGATCACTGTCGCTCACGATGTGACCGCCTGTTATCGCTGGGATGTATTTTTGTCGGATGACGTTGTCGACCCTCGACAGTTCTTGTTGGATTTCTCGTACCGTACGCATGAAATATGTCAGCTTGTGTTGGTATCCACTGACAAAGCACGCATAGGCCGCTTGGCGTTGCGTGATGGTGATTTGTGACAGGAGTGTGATTTCTTCGATCCATTCATTGACTTTCTTCCGAACGTAATTTGTTCCAATCACTGCGCCCAAGTGTTTTTGACCATCTGCGGATATCTTGATGTTGGTTCCGTTAAATGCTCTGGTCGCACCCTCTATTCGATCAGATTTGACGATGAGCCACGACTTTGAAGGTTGTGGTGCGTATCCGAATTGAGGTCCGTTTATGAGCAGAGCATCAAACCAAATGTGTAGTGCTTCAAGCGTTCCGGCTGCCGTTATATCATCTGCGAATTTCTCATTCGTCGTGACATCGGACATCCGGTCAAGCAAGGGAGTTGCTAGTGGATCTCCTTGCGTTGTTCCTTCGTCCGATTTTATTTCCACGTCACCAATTACGAAAAGGCGTGCTGGAATAGAGTAGCAGTTTCTGATATAGGTAGCTACCACAGGACAAATGATGCCAATGTTATGCAGGAATACTTTACGATTCAGACTGTTGAAGGCATTTGCCGCGTCCACCAAGAGTACAGCATCGGTTTCTTTTTTTTGCGAACATTTTCTTCATCGTGTGGATGGCTGCTTCACTTCCTGCTTTGCGTCCACACATCTGGTTTTTCGAGCATGAATTCACTACGTCTGCTTTGGTTACGCTCATGACGACTTTCCCCCTCCGCAGAACTTCACCGACTCCAATTGGTCTCACACCGGGATTTTTATCTAACGGTACGAGTCGTGAAGCCATTAGTGCTGTGAGGGAGTTGTCGGTTACTTCCGTTGTGCATAGGGAGCGTATCACGGTCGCGATGGTCATTCGAAGATCACTTCCGGCACCGTAGTCTCGAGAAGTCAGTATCCGGCGCCACGCATCTGCGTCCATTCTAGATGGGCCAGACCCACCTTTTGTTAGTTGCGCTGCTTTGAAAATGACGTCTTCGTCTATGACGTCATAAATTATTGGTTCGACGGTTGGTTCGGGACCTTGCAATAGCGAATCTTCGTTCGAGTCCTTGGCTCTGTTGGGTGTTTTGCCTTAAGTGAGCTGATTGTTTCGTCGTCCAAGGGCAATATGCCTCCGTGCATGTTGTTTGTCAGCAGTTTTATAGCCCCATTCACGTTTCCTTTCTGCATTAAGTCGCGGAACTTTCTGGATAGCGTAGTCAGGTTTTTTTCGTTGTTGGTTTAGGTAGTCGCGTCTGTAGCGTATCAGCTTCTCTAAGAAGTTGCATGAATTCACCGTTATTCCATAAGTTGAGGCGTCTCTTGAGTGCCTCCACAGGATCTTTGCTCTTCGATGATTTAGATGGTTTTTGGAGCAGCAGTGCTGGCATGATGTTGATTGCAGTCATTGCAATTTCACGTAATGTTGTCTTTTCGATCCACGCGTTAAACAACCGGGTGATTTCTCGAATGTATTCTTTCCCTGTTGTGCTTTTTGGAAGCATAAATATGTTGCGTTTCCAATAGACGATCCTCTCATAGCATCCGATTGATAGCTTCGACTGAAACAATATTTGCGTTCATTCATAATATGCATTTATTTTCTTCGCACAATGAGTGAAAGAAGTAATTTGGGCTTGAGGTTTGAATACACGTTTTTTTTATAAGAAACCAGTTTATAAGAAACCTAAATGTAGAATCTCGAAAAATTAAGAAACTTTTACAACTACATTTTTATGACTATTTTTGACTTTAGGACTCCCGTGGTGGAGTAAAGTATTTAAAATACCCGTGGTTTCTCCTCCTCCACCTCCTACTACTCCAAGTTATGAACGATTTCGTGCAGCGCTTACCATGACATCCTTGCCGAATTGGCAAATTCGGCCAAATTCGGACTTCCAGTTGTCCAATTTTCATGAAATTTTGCACAGAGCACAATTGAAAGGTGCTGATTTCGAATTCGACAATGATTTTGCCAGGTTTGACAAAAATTGGCCAATTTAGGCCAAATTTGGACCAAATTTTGAAAGTTCTTCAATTTTCATGAAATTTTGCACGGATCACATTTGAAAGGTGCTGATTTCGAATTCGACAATGATTTTGCCAGGTTTGACTAAAATTGGCCAATTTAGGCCAAATTTGGACCAAATTTCGAAAGTTCTTCAATTTTCATGAAATTTTGCACGGATCATATTTGAAAGGTGCTGATTTTGAATTTGGCAGTCATTTTGTCAGATTTGACCAAAATTTGGCAATTCTGAAATGTTGTATTTTTGAGACTAGATATGTATCGTTGTGTTATGTCCTGAAGTCTTCAAGCCAAGCGGCTTCTTGTTCAAATAAGAAACTTTTTTTCATACGTATTTACATTCTTTTTCCGTGGTAAAAGTTGTAAGCCGTCATAGAAAACTTTTATCTAAAAGAAGTCATTACATTGCAGTGAAAAAAAATCGATTCGATTAAATTGGACGATTTCAATGGAGTTGATGTCATTTTATTAGATTAGAAATATTACTTTTATGACTTTGATATTTGTTACATAGTTGATATTTTGTTAAGATTTTGTGTTGTGCATCTCCACAACGAACTTCAATACAGTGGACTCTCTATAATTCGACTTTCCACTACTCGAACTCCCCGTAAATCGAGCTGAATCATTGGGTCCCTTCTTTTCTTATGACTATGGTCCCTTCAAGCTAAAACCTAGTAAAATCACTCTCCATAAAAGTTAAATTTGACTGACTTTTGGTTTCTTATTTTTTTTTTACAAGAGATAGGAAATCAAGATACAAGATTAACATATTAAACCGATACGAGGCTGATAATTTTCAATTCGCCACACTTAAGAAAACAAATAACTGCATATGAAAAAATATCAGGCAAATATGAATGCGATGCTTCCTTTGAACCTCCATGAATCATAAAGACCGGGAAATTTTGATAGGGTTAAATTAATTTTTCTCGACACAGTGGTTTATGAAAAAAAAAAAACGAGTTCTTTTCATTTTGGTACCCATATACAGCAACTGAATATTCAAAGTTTATATTCAAAAACCTAATACAGGTCATTAAGTACTCCATATTGGTGACCATAACCGAATTCTTGGAAACACCGACGAAGGCAGTTTATTGTTGCTTGTTTTTCAACTGCGCTCTCTTCGTCGTGACGGCTTGAAAGCCGGATTTTATACTTTGTACGGAACAGCGGGATCCACACGTCTCACATTGCAGGAAAAATAATCGAGTTTCTTTATGTAAGATCGTCTCGGCTGATCGGCAAGTATGACATGTAACATACTCCTCTAAAACAATATATCGTATATCATATAAATTTATCATATATATATATCATATAAATATATCAGCGTTCCCCGTAAACATGAATAAGTTATTTGCGAGACATTTCCTATCCGCCAGACATTAACAACGAACAGAAAGGAAGAAGAAAAAACTTTTTATGGCTTAAGGTAGGGTTGGTTTTTCGTCCATATTTTGATCATGACAGCACACTGGCCTTCGGAGAGGAGACGCTTTCTTTCTGGCAGTAAGTCAACTACTAGTTGCAAGTCGACGGGAGGAAGAACCGAATGGATACAAAACTCCCAGTTTCTTACTTAAGTGGAACGGAAATAATTTTTAATAATGAAAACCTTCATGAAATTTATTCATGACCAACATCGTGAAGGAGTTCCTGATATGGACGAAAGGTATTGAGGAAATAAAGTTCGCCTTTACAACCTCTGTACGATATTTGATATAGATGTGTCATTTCATCACTTACTAATATATCTCTTCAAAACATTTTCTATGTGTTTTTGTTGAAACTTCCCCTTTATTATGAGTTGGTTAGTACCATCCACCGTTCCACTAGAAAAATAAACAGCAAGACATGAAACGAGAAATGAAACAATTGCACTCCTCACTAAAACAACAATCAGAGTTCAGTTTCAAATCAGTTATATGACCTGCTTTCAGAGAGATTGCCACTTGCTCGCAGTTAGCAGCCATTCTTCAAGATAATTAAATAATTACTACGAATCAAATTAAGAGTAGAGGTTGGTTAGAAGAAGCCTTCCCATGCCTATTCTGAGATAAACTGATTTGTAAGTCACTAAGGGATGTAGAGAAGTAAAATTATACCAACCTAGTCCCCAGTTCAGCTAATAGAAAAGCCAATAAATGTTTTGGCTGTCTGTGTAATATCTTACAAATGTCGGTGAAATTTACAAACGATGTCTTTTTAGTCCCAACACGAACCACCTGTGGAGGTTTCATTACAAACTTTCTTTTGCCACCTTCAACCATGTTAGGATTCTTAGCACGCATTATATCAAATACTCTTTTTAAAAGCTAGTAAAGAAACATAACATTGAAAAACATTTTAGTCTCGTGCTTCCATTCTATTTTAGATGGTCACACAGGAACTGAACTTAAAACTACATCTCAGTTCAAGAAAAATATTAGTCCAGTCCAGTAGTATAAAATGTTATTGCAGCTCTGATGAAAAAGATTGTAAATAAAAAAGATTAATTATTAAGAATTAGATGTCAGGGTTGTTAACGATGTGCATCCTATACATAAATGCAAGCAACAACTTTCAACTAGAACACAAGCTGTATCAGGTGATTCCATATTTTACCAGTATTCACAAACTGAGACATTATTAGACCTCTCACAACATTCATTGTATGTGTTGAGATAAAAAATATACATATAAGAGCACATTCAAAAATAACAAACAGTCAATTACTTTAAACTGAAGTTTAAAGTAACAAAGATAAAAAGTGATCATTGAATCATCCCTTGCTCAAACAAAGAACAACTGATTGAATAATGCATAAATTTTCAAATACCTCCTCGTATGTATATTCTCGTGTATCATCTTCAGTTGGTTCATTAATATTTTCATCTGCAAGTAATAGGAATGTAGACATTGAATATTGCAATATTTCACCATCTTTCATTTGCATGTAGACATTGCCATAATTTTGAAAACTCTGAGCAATACAAACAAAAATTTACCTTTCGAATGCTGATCTTGCTTTTTCACATCTGTCTATACACACAAAACAAAACATAATGAACACACAGGATTTTTTTGGAAGACAATGAGAGAAAGGAACATACTGGCAATGCTTCTCCGATACTATCCATCCCTAATAATCCAGTCCCTCTCTTTTTCTTCTTCTTTTTCTTCAAACTGGAAAAATCATCTAAGTCCAAATCATCTGAAATAGTTGGTGCTTTTTCACTTTTGACCTGTTTTTCTTTCTCACTTTCATCGTCAGCAACTTCTTCCTTTTTCGTTTCACTTTGTGTTGCAGATTGCTCACTAGCAGCATCCAAGTCATCCAAGTTGATTGGAGCCTTCTTCTTTTTCTTCTTCTTCATGGTTGGATCAAATAACTAAAGTATGATTAAAAACAGAAAAAAAGTAAGAAAGTTTTTTACAATATCTTATATTAATATACTAAACAATCATACATTCAATGTAGCTATTTTATATTTTTTCAAGTGCTTCAAGCAATCATTTATCGCGTAGATTATTTCACTTATACTACTGAAAACTTTGGAATGCACACTACAGGTTACATGGGCGTAGTTTCAAATTCTTCAGCCATAGACTAGATCACTCGGTGGCAATAGACTGTTAAAGTTCTCTCCATTTATCATAAACCTTCAACATTTTTTTAAAATCCCTAGGCAATGAAATTTCACAAGTTTTTGTCATGCACATTGGCAAACTAGAAACTTTGTTTTCTTCAGCTGCATGCTCATTTTCAATGTCAGCCATATGGTATTGTACTGCAAAAACTTTATCACAAAGGTCTGGATTTGCGGAATTGAAATGATAACGTTATTTGATATTATATGTTCCAGACATCAGATTTTCAAAAAATTCATCATTCTCTTTGTCATTTATGGGCTTTGCTGACCAAACCTTTGTGATTTTCGAAAAAATCAAGTTGTACCTTTTCTCACCAGCAGCCATATTAGTTTGCTCCAAGTCACTTCCTGAATTAAAATGGTGATCTGGCTAGCATTCCTTGGTATGAAAAGTGTGTGCTCTTAGGAATTCATTTACTATAAAAACTGTGATAACCTTCAAATATGTCAATAAAGCTGCTAAGTGATCTAAGTTCTTCATTAACATCTTAATCAAATATAACCGCTCAAAATTCGATCAATAATTAAATAATAACTAATAGAATTCAGTCTTGAAGTACTGAAGCAATCAACTACATGGCAATGACTCATTACTATTTTTCATTTGTTTTTTCCCTGAATTCTTAATATCTAATCCCTTTTTAAATCTACTTTCCACTAACTTGTATCTTTTTTATAAAGAGTAAATAAGAACCTAAATGACATCATAATAAACATAAAGAACAAAATTGCTTTCGTTGCTGATCTATAAAACACTGCTTGCTTCATTTTTCTTTTTGTGGAACTTTACCAAACCTGGATGCAATGATATGAAAAGAATCTATTTTTCTTCAAGTTAGCCAGAGAAGAATTAAAGGAGAATTAAGGGGTAGAGTTTACTAAAAATTTTTGGAAGTCATACAAAAACTGAGAGCCCTTTCAAAATTCGAAATCATTAAGTTTTTCCCTGAAATTTGTACCAAAAACCACAATTCGCAAAGGTTGTTGTCAAAATACTTTCTTTTCATCACGCAAATTTTCATCTGTCCGCAAATGTTTCTGCCCTTAAGTATACAACATCGTTCCTCTTATAAATTGAATGTTTGCATCTAAGTGAGAGAAATACACCAACAATAAGATATTGGATAATATATCTGTGTCAATCATCCTGAACTTTTTCTTTGAGAGTTATCAGAATGAAACAGCAGGGTAGATCAGTTGAAAGAAAGCAAATGAAATTGAATTCTGCGTATGACTTATGCCAGTGTTTGGCTTTCCTAACAATTCATGCAGAATATTGCCCATATGCAATAATCTGTAATTTCAGGGGAAAAAGGCAAACAAAATAATCCGATTATTCAATCACAACAAGAATTTGAAGGCATCTATTACAATGAAAGAAACCATCAAAGCCTTTAGACTTTGTGTTCTGTTATGCAGTTATAATATTGTAGTGATTCACTTGCTTTTTTCATTATCATCAGTTGAGTATATTATGTACCTTTAATCGATATCTGTCATTTAAAGGCTAGTCATTCTATTTTCTGTCATGAATATTCTATTTGCATTATATGTTAAACAAATAAAAGATTTTCATTCTCAACGATCAGGGTGGCCTTGTGAAAAAAATAGAGGACTTAGGAGGACTTTAGAGGACATTTTTTCTCAATTAGAGGATTTTTTTGAAAAAAAACAACGATTTTTTAGAGGATTCAAATTTTTATTCTTGTATATATCATTTATTTATTCAAACTTTATTTTTGTATAAGAACTTTCAAACCATTCAACATCAATGCAAAAAACGAAAAATGTTTGACAGTTTGCAGCTGCCTTAAATGACAAATTATGAGTGGCCTGATAAAACTCAAACTTCAAAAATATAGGCTACTATCAAAAACATTCCATTGCGTTCTTTCTGTTACCTGAAAAAAATTATATAGGATTTTAGTGGAGATTCTAGCAAAAAAACACTTTTTAGAGTACTATAGAGGACATTTTTCAAAAAATGGGACTTAAGAGGATTTTAGAGGAGGTGTGGCCACCCTGATGATAGGATCATTCTACAGAGATAGCCCCTTAAATGACACCTTCTTGAATTTCACACCTGACTTTAATTTCCCAGCAGAAAGTAACTGATTGGCTTGGCAATTATACATTTTGATACCATAAAACAGGGGACCTTGATAAGTAAAAATAACCTGCTAAACCTCTAAAATAATCATGATTTATTATAAGAATTGCCTTGATAATATTGTTTTACTCTCATATTTAAAGGAGTGCTTCACTGAAATTCGAAAAAAATTCATTTCAATCTATTTGGAAGCAGTATATATCATTTTGTCATGGAAAGATATTTCTTTTCTTATTTTTTGCAATTTTGTCTATTAAAATGCCTCTTATTGTTAGCTTTTCTGAATGGGTTTTAAACTTATTAAATTTTCTGACGTCATCGGAGCATATCATACATTTGTATGAAGAAAAACATTGTACATTAGTACGAAAACATAGAGAAAATAACGATGTAACAAAAAATTATTTCCACTTTTCAAAAAAGATATTTCAAAATGGGTTGCTGCAGGATTGTTTATTGTAGTAACAACAGTTAAAAAAACAGAATTACAATGTTTTTTCTCCCAAAACATACAGTTATGAAGAAACAATGGCTACATAACTAGAACAGGCAACAACAAGCAAAGGAGTCATGCAACCCAATAACAACATTTTGGAGAACAGATTTGTTTAAACGGAGAGAAATTCTTCATTGAGCGTAACCCATTAACCCTTTACTGACAAGATATTTTTTCTACTACTTCGAAAGAGATTATATGCTCCGATGACGTCCAGAGACAGGGTTAAGAATAATGTCTTTGAAGTTTAAATAACACAATAAGTTTTAAGAAGATATATTTCGAGTACTCTCTTTAATACATAATCATATGAGATGCATTTCAAACTTTTTATTTTTTGAGTGAACCACTCCTTTAGATTATATACATCCGATTGAATGATGATGATTTAGCAAATCAACTCATAGAAACATAGCTCTGGGGAAAATTTGACACAGTAACTTTTTTTTCAGGGTGGTGAAACTTTATGTAAGAACAGGACTTTTTACCACTGCACTTTTTCCATTACGGCTTAGTTCTTCAGAAAATGAAGAAAAAAGAAAACAAACAATTTCTACATCTTCAGAGGAGTACTGCTTTGCTAGTGATACATCCTTTTCCGTTTCGTATTAACGAGGGTCACACATGTGTGAACGTCGTAAATATCTTTTGTTTTACTAACATTCGCTGATCTTTTATGGTCGAACATTTACGGCAAATAAGAAATAGTGGTCTGTTAATGTTGTAATAATAGCGCTTAAAAACATTGCCAAATATAATTATAAGTCATTTTGGAGCTTCTCCATCATAAGCTGATTGAAGTCACCCCATAATCGATATTGTTGTTTTCTTGGAAAGATCAGGTTATTTCTCTGGAATTACAACATTCTTCACCACTATATTCCGTTTTTCTTTTCCTTATTCCTTTATCGATAATATCGTGTTTATAAAAACATGAAAAAACGAAATGTTTTATATCACTAGTTACATATTCGCAAGAACTTCGTGAAAAGTCGTCGTATCTCATGGGAGATTTAATGACTTACCGAAGAAATTTTAATAAACGTGCTCTTTCCCCATGATGATAGATCTCAAAAATTTTGTTTGAGATACAATGAAATTTCAATGTTAATTTCGTTTCGTATTAACGAGGGTCACACATGTGTGAACGTCGTAAATATATATCTTTTGTTTTAGGCCGATGGAAATTTTATATATTAGTTTAGCGTCACTTAACTCCTGAAAATGTCATGCGGCATGTTTTCATTATTCATTATTCATTAATTTTGTTCTAGTGCCATACATAGCCGGAGAACACATCAAATACGCCATTTTGCATTATTATAATCACTGAGATCCCGCCCGCCCGAGTATGGTACTAGCTCGA
The DNA here is from genome assembly GCA_027922465.2 of Turritopsis dohrnii. Lineage (NCBI taxonomy): Eukaryota > Metazoa > Cnidaria > Hydrozoa > Anthoathecata > Oceaniidae > Turritopsis > Turritopsis dohrnii. Next base: position 127,511 of record BQMF02000731.1, on the reverse strand, counting down.
GCTTTCAAATTACTTCAGACTTGCTTTTTCTTCAACTACATTGAAAAAGAAGAAATTTTCATCAAGAAATTTTTGCAAATTAGGTATTTGCAAAGTATGTATCTGATAGAAATCGAAACCATAACTCTATTATTCCAAAACGCTTCAAAAATTAATGTCTACTTCGATTACGTAATCGAATGTCGAAATTTCGCTACATTTATTATACGGAACACTCTGGGGAAGTCATTAGACGCACATGGAAGAGCAACTACTTGGACATTTTGAACCGGGATATGACGGTTGGTAGTGGGTAGGCAAGCAAATGAAGTGGATGATGTATTATTCTTGTTAAATTGTCATTTTGTATTGAAATAATGAAATCTTGTAAAATAATGAACTTTTTTACACGGGCACTTAAAGTGATGCGGGCGGGTGACGCTAAACTAATATAAAATTTCCATCGGCCTTACTAACATGCTGATCTTCTCCAGTCGAACATTTACCGTGGATGACAAATGGTGGTCTGTTAATATTCAACCCTTTTAATTAGGATTTTTTTCCGACGGCAAAATTTTGCCGTCGTGATACGATGATTTTGTTGGACACGTCGGCAAATATGTTTTTCACGTCGGCAAAATTGTTTTTATTAAATATGCCTTTCCACTCGTTTTCCTATACGTATCTAAAAGTTATCTAACTTTTAGATACGTGTAGGAAAACGCATCGGCGCACTCTCGCTTGCTTTTCGATAATCCTCGTGACAAAAATCATAATGGATGTCATAGACTAATTTAAACAAAAAATTTCTTTGTCTTAGTAAGTTTCTTAATCAGAAATACTTCTCGTGGTTAAAAATAAAACGTTTTTGCAAACGTCAAGCAAACAATAAAAGAATACTAGCAAGTAAAATAACTTTATCGTTTAAATGTACAAAGAAGTTTTAAAACGTGTCATAAAGTTTGTTTTTTTTTCTGTTTTCTTAAGTTCTTATTCATCATCGGAATCTGTCTCAGACCATTGCGATTCATCACTTTGTTATGAGTATTGGATTTCAAATGATCGCTCGCATTATTCTTTTTCACTGTGGAACTTCCATCGATCCATTTTTTGACTTGGATTTTCACTTGACCCTGTAACTTGTTTAACTCTTTTGGATTTTCGCCATAAAATTCGCTGCACAGCAAACATTTTATTTTCGTAACTTTTGAAAGATCTTCTGGATTATCACAAAAATACTTAAATTCCTTAAAATCCCAACTTTTTGCTATTGACAAATTAACCATGTTTACGTCTTTTTTTTACAACTGTAGCAAACAACGAAAGGCACGCTCAAACTCAGCAAACAAAAAAGCTGAGGCCTGGTGGGAATTAAAATTCTTTCTTTTTATACTGAAGCAATTTAAATGAATGAAGAAATGAATGAACGTGATGAAAGAAAAAAAACGAATACTGAAAGAAAAAAATGAATGAACAAGTTCGTAAAAGAAAAGAGAACATGTTTTTTTCCTTTGTTTTATTTTTTTAACGGGTTGTTTATTCCAAAAATACCAAAATTCTAGCGACGGCATTTTTTTGCCGACGTGAAATGCTCTTTTCTCAAATTACGACGGCAATTACGTCGGCATTTGCCGCGTGCCGGCGTGAATTAAAAGGGTTGATATTGTAATAATGGCACTTTAAAAACATCGTCAAATATAATTATAAGTAATTTGGCGCTTCTCATAAGCTGATCGAAGTCACCCCATAATCGATATTGTCGTTTTTTTGGAGAGATCAGGTTATTTCTCTGGAATTACAAGTTAAGTTAATGTGAAATTTTGCACTGAAATGGAAGAAATATGTAATGTAATGATTCCAAAGTTTCAGAAGTAATGGTTTAGTATTTTGGAAGTTACTTTTAAAATAGTGGCAAAATTGATCGAAGTCACCCCGCTTTATGTATGGTAATGGCATGTATCAGAAGTTATTTTTAAAATAGTGCCAAAATTGATCGAAGTCACCCCGCTTTACGGTAGTTCTTTTTTGTACTGTCAGGAAAAGACATTACTGTACGAATTTGAGACTGACGCACATAAAATAGTGATAAAATAGTACGCGTGTAGCTAGTGTGATTACGACCAAAAAATAGTTTGGAGTAGTGGTTTTGTGTGTGGAGGATAATAAACTGATGTTGCATGAAAAAACAACAGAAAGAAGTCAGCTTTGAGTATATGGATAATCACAACTATAGGAATACCTACCATATCACTGTCCTCAGCCATTTTACAGCTATTTGATTTAGTTAAATCTAAGAAAACGTTTTTCCACAACACTCATCCGCCCTTTTGTATTTCGTGCTCGTGGCTAGAATGCCGGTTCGTGTGCAGGCAAATGATTGCATCATCCTTCTCTTCTCCAAAACGAGACTGAAACCCACAAAACCCAATTTTTCGATTCATTGTCTTCCTTTACACGAATTAATTTTTGCCGGACAGAAAATCCCGCGAGATTCACCAACTCTACGTGAAAATTTCTACAAAATCTGTATTCCACAAATTCGGGATACAGATTTTCAACATTTACTTGTAAATAAAACACAAAAGTTTAATTAATAAAAAAGTTGAATTTAATGAATTTTTAGAATAGTTCCTCTAAAACCAGATAGATTTCTGGTTTAAACTTTCCTAGATATGTTTGGGTCGGTGGAGAGTTAAGGTGAGAATTCACGTAGAACACTTTCCTCTTCCTTTACGTACGGACTTATTCGATGTACACGCGATAAAAGTTTCATATAACGGAATCTTTATGAAGTGACACCATTCATTCAGAAAAAAAGTGTTGGCTTTAAAAAGAGCTCCAGACAATCTATTTAGACCATTTTCTATGACATGAAATACGTCAGAAGTAGGTGTCGTAAGAAGCCCGAGTGGAAGATACATCAATACAACCGTTCTATAGAGGACTGTATATCCAACTCAAAATTATTTACAAAGTTTAATTATAAGTGTCTCGTTCCAGTCCACTTAACATAACACTCCCCCACCACAATATCCATCATCAAACAACAATCAAGTCAATTAACCAACAACAAACAAACTAAGAAGTCACAATTTCTATCCACAACCTCAACTTCATGATCACTAACAAAACGTAATGGAATCCGATGATCACTGAAATGATCTAACTATATCAACGTTAACATCACCAACAAACCTCAAAGAAATATCCTTCTCCTTAATCTGGCAATTCTCTACCTCACATTCGATTGGAATCAACTTATTCAAAGGTCGACGCAACTCAATCAGGCCGCCGTAATTCTCCACAATGACCGTGACCCCTCTGATTAGGCCATCGCTGCTCTGTATAATGTTCGATATACGTGCAAGCTTCCATCTTTGCTTCGGCAGTTTTTCGTCCATTTAGCAGAACGACATCATTAACAGAAACGGCATGTGTTCGGTTTCCTTTGAAATGTGGCGGACGTTATTCTCGTAAGCTTTAGTAGATAATCATTACTCCATGCCTTCCAAAAGCGATCTATAATGTTTCTCAAGTGCTTAAGTCGTGTATGTACAGGTTCTTTACTTTGCTCGTATTTGTGATCATCGTTGTTATTGAACGGTAACTGTCGTCCATATATCAGATGGTTAGGAGTTAAAGCTTGAGAAGAAACTTCATCATAAATATAGGTGATCGGTCGGTTGTTCAGTATCAGTTCGATTTCAGTAAGGATCGTTAGAAGTTCTTCGTAAGTAACTAATTTTTTCGTTAGTACTTTCTTGAAGCAACGCTTTACAGATTGTACCAATCTTTCGATGAATCCACCCTGCCACGGCGCACCAGTTAAATAAAATTTCCATTTAATATTATGAGAAGCAGCGAATTCCTGTGTTTCATTTGCGATAAATGATGATCCATTATCAGATATAATTTGCCTTGGAGATCCTCGCCTTCCAATGAAGCGTTTAAGAGCATTAATGCATGCGATAACTGAATAGTCTGTTGCAAGTTCCAAATGAATTGCTCTTGATGCTTGACATGTTATGACACAAATCCAACATTTGAAGTTCGTATTCTGTTGATCAGTAACGGGATAAACGTTTTTTACATACAATGTACCAATACATTCGAAAGCATTCGTAACAGTAACACGAGATCTAGGTAATGCTGGAGAGATAGAATAATGGTACGAGTGGTGATCAATTCGTCGACATACTCTGCAGTCGTAGAGTATTTTCTTAATGAAGTTTCGTGCTCCAACTGTGGCATGTGCCTGTAGGACTACAAGTTTGGAAATTTGACAATCTTTTAAAAGTAGAATTGGGCATTTTGCAGAATAAGGCATATCAGTATTTGATATGCGCCATCGGCATCTAATAATAATGATTTTCGCCATCATAAAAAATGTTCAAAGTTTTTTATAAATGCGAAATGTTTTCATGATTAACAGAATTACTTTGACTCGTCGATATGAGTAGTTTACGTGATTTATCCGTTTGTTCAGCGGTGAGAACATGCCATTCATTGGGTCCTGATGGGCCTTTATACAAATTTGATACCTCGGAATTTCTTTTTCTCATCCGAGAGAAACTGTAGACAAACTTCATAATATAAGCAGGGATATGTTAAAGCGTAGCTAAAGCTACTGGCAATAAAGTGCCTAACGTTTCTTTTAGTGCAAAGTTAACGAGATTTTTCGTTAAGTCTGCAAATTCAAAAATGAAGGAATCCGAATTTTTATCCCATTTTATTCCCAGAATCTTTGTACAGCTATACACGATGGATCGGTATTGAAAATCATTTGTTCTAGGTTTTCCGAATTGGACTGGAATTTACGTAAGTTAAACCCGCATCTTTCAGCATAAGCTTGCTTTTCATGAAAAAACCGTCTATTTCATTTTTAGCTCCTGTGTTGAGATCATCAACATGAAGAGATTCCTTGAACTTTCTGCGTGCGAAAATTGTTACCGCTAATAAAAATGAGGAGCTCGTAGCACCAAATAATAAGCGATATAATCGATATTCTAATAATTGATTGTTTTCAAAGTTTTCGAAATCGATATTGTCTACGTCCTTGAACCAAAGGAATCGCAAAAATTCGCGATCATCGGGGTGCACGGCAATTTGATGAAAGGCCTTTTCAATGTCTCCGACGATAGCAACGTTATGTGCACGAAATCGGATTAACACTCCTAACAGTGAAGGAGTGAGCAACGGTCCTGTAAGGAGACACTCATTAAGGGAAGGCGATTGGTTCGATTTTGCACTTGCATCAAAAACAATTCTGACTTTTGTTGTAGTTCTGTCATTATGAACGACGGCTCGATGCACCATGTCGTAAGAAGCCCGGTGGAAGATACATTAATACAACCGTTCTATAGAGGACTGTATATTCAACTGAAAATTATTTGCAAAGTCTAATTATAAGTTTCTCGTTCCAGTCCACTTAACATAACAGTAGGAGCGGTTAAGAACGAAAAACGAAAATAAACTTTGCTCATACATAGTTAGTTATAACTGGTTACACAAGTCGTGTTCTGCCATCTTTACACAGCAAAAATCTTGTTTATTGTATGTTTGTATGTTTGTTTTTAAGCTTCTCAACTGGCCTCGCCTATACGAAAACTAAAGATGTAAGAAAATCTGAATTCTTATTTTTCCTAATTATCCGATAATTCGAACATTCGCTAATTCGAACAAATTTTTCGGTCCCTTGGGTGTTCGAATTAACGGATGTGTACTGTACTAAGAAATGATACGGATTTCTGATTTGTCATTTAGATTATGTTATCCCATTCAATATAACCACTCTTTATAATCATACTTCAACTAGTTAGTAGCTAAAGGTAAAATGCCCCGCACAGACTTCAACCTGTCTACAAAAAATCATACTTTCATGGGTTACGGATAAGCGTGCATGCACTCAACTAAATGTTCTCCTGTCAAAATTTATAGGGTATTATGATATTACAAAAAAATTAACATTATTTTTGAATGAAGATCTGTATACAAAGTGAAAATATTATTCAAGTCTATGCTCTTTTGTTACGGTAGCAGCAAAAGCGAATACCGTTTTTAAACACACTTGGGCTCCTCCTCCTCCTCCTCCTCCTACTTTCCGGCCGAAATGGCAATTAGTCTGCGATTTAGAGTCTGCGAGACGCCACTTATAACTCAATCTAAGTTCTAGTGAAAGAACGCAGCCTTCGAATTTTGGAAGGTCTTGCATATCAAACATTTAAAAGTACATTACCCTTGAAATTTTATAACTCAATTCATGAAGGAATATTAATCAAATAGGTCTACATAAAAATGTAACTATTATGTAATTATGTAATTATCGAGATATGAGAGCTCTTCTACCTCCAAACAAGGGTCCATGTTATATGCATAATGTTACATTGCATACCCTATTATGCTTATATACCCTTTATGCACACCATTTTTTATTTTGTATCTGTTTATACAACAGTGACATCCATCAACTTAGACGAGCTTCAAATTTTACCTTTTATACCCTGTTTGAACTAAAAGCTAAATTAGACGCACACCAGAATGTGTAGTAAACCTCTTATCACCAAAATACGCAGACAACATTTTGAAAGTAAAGCATTTAATTACCTGTGAAGGTGCATTGTGCCCTACTCAAAATTGACTTAATGATATTCTGTTTTTATTGTAATGCATTTACAATCAAAGCGCATGTTTACATGTTGTCTTTTCATTCAATATATTTTAACGAACAAATTCCCTATGGAATCATTATCCTCTTCACTTAGTTTTATTTATCATTATTTATATAATTTCGTTGTTTAGTTACTGTGTCGTCTATTAGTGTCTCTGCATGGACGGATAGTAATTTTATGTTCTTAATCTTATAAATAACCGGCAGTTGTTTTTCTTTTATTTTTATTTTCAATGAAGAAAGACGAAAATGTATTTGTATTTGCATTGTCAGTATTTTTTAATATTGTCACTTATTTTTAATATACAGTCATTCCTGTTTGGAATTCATCTGTGCAGAGAGAAGTTTGTTTTTGAACTCTTTATGATTGTGAGAATCAAGATCTGCATGAAATTTTGTGAAGGATACTGTAAGCTTTTTTAAACAGTTGGTAACTTCTTTTGACTTTAATACCAACTTTTTTATTCGAAATCAGATTTCCATTCAATTCAATTCTGAGACCATCATATTTTGTTTATATAATTCGAAAAAATCTCTTAGATCATAGAGTTAATAATACCGTACCGTTTCATTTCTGCTTTTTTTTAACTCAATCTCTTATTCCATTAATCGCTGTCACTTTAGTTATCACTCAGATATTACTATTTTGCTTATTTTTTTTTCTTAGATTTTCTTTAGATTTTGTCCCAACATTTTTCAACTTTGCTGAAAGCGCTGACGCCATGACCTTTAGGCCTCATGGCCTTTTGTTTACTTTTACTTTAAACAAAGAAAGAAAAATTATAAAAGTTAAAAAAAAATCTGGGTTATTTTTTGCTCATTCGCGAAAGTTTTTTCATGCAAAAATAAACTTTTTCTTCGATTCGCGAAAGTTTTTTCCGCAAATTTACTCCAAAATCTGCGAAACGCGAAAGCTTATTCCTTAAATTTCGCGGGTTTTTTTGACTCGCGAAAGTTTCTGCCCTCAAAATTAGTCTTATATACCGGACAAGGGTTTGCAGAAAAATGCGTAGCTATGATGCACTGAAAATACATCTATTTTTACATAAGCAATAGGTAATTTCGGCTCAGCCTCGATTCTACTCAAGATTTCGAAGAAAAAAAAGCTTTAAAATATGTTACCCACATGCACGTAACTCCCAAAAAGTTGTATCATTTTGATTTCGTATACTTTTAAAGACACTTTGGTAATTGGATTAACTGTTGGAATAAGTTATTTATAGGATAAGCTTATTCTATCTAGTATTGTTCAAGAAAATTAATTAAAACTTAATTGGAATGGGCGCATGTAACGAGTTTGTTTACAATGGTAACAAAAGCAGGAAATGAGATGAAGTTACCAAGAAGTTTTGTGTTTATCTAAAAGAATGTAGCAGCATCGTCAAATTGAACGTGTAAATATGAACGGTACCTCTGTGGGACTTGTATCTGAAATAAGGTATCGCTTCTTTATTTCTTGGTATTTAGTGTTGTCTGTGTAGTCAATGAGGTTCATATCTTAGGAAAGTAGCTCATAAAAATTCTTTCAAAAACATTTTTGAGTACAACCAAGTGTACATGTATACACTACGTAGTATTTTTCTAGTTGTGGTCCAACTTACCTGAACAAAAACTGCGGAATTTACCCAACTTCTGGCTATCATTGTTCACAATATCTGGGTAGTAAGACTGTATACAACCATACCGAAATTTCCCGATACGATAAGGAAATCAAATCAACCTTCAATCTCGTGAAAGTTATATTAGGAGACACAACGTGTGTGAACCTGTTGTTGCTATTGACGTGTGTTCGTATGTTTCCGCCATGTTTGAACTTGAAACAGATGGACGATGGGATTCATCCTCAAAAAATTTGTTCAGAGACATGTCAACGTCTTCATAGTGGCATATGTTGGACGACATTAAAAGAATTTGGCGTAATGGTAGTGTCTGGCAAAATCTCTCTACCCTCAATGATAAAATCACACATAATGGAATTACTATTTTTGGATTGTGATTCAAACTTATATATCAGCAAAAACTCTGATCCATATCCAGAATGTTTCCATGGTAATGTTGAATCCTTTTTATTGTTTTAGTTACTCATCAGAAGAGCCGAAAAACAAATACACGTTCTTTTTAGAAATTAGGAATAGATAAATTAGCAATTTTGAAATGATGCAGCACTATCAAGCTACAGCAATTTTGAAATGATGCAGCACTATCAAGCTACATCACATTTCTAAAGGTTTCTAGGTTTATTACACAAGGTTTACTAGTCTGTGCGCCCTGTATAAAGATTTGTCTTGTGATTTTCATGTGAACAACTTTTTATTCAATAAATGATTATCATGGAACTATAAAAGCGAGGCCCAAATGGACAAATGAGCTGACATGAGACACATAAGCATTAGGGGCTGATCATGTGGAGGTTTTTATCCCGGCAGGCGGGTTTATGCATTGCGATCATATGAGATTTGTCCCGTCTTGACGGGGTGAAAATCATCCTGGGATAGTTTTTATGTTATTGTTTACATAAAAATTTTTATTACTGCGCACGCGTGAAATATTATCCCGTCCCGGCTAGAAGAGATAACTGTGATCATATGGAAAAAAACCACCTCGTTAAAGCAAGATCCAAGCAAAAATAAACGAGATCTCTCTTGGCCGGGACGGTGTGATTTTTTTTTTATTTTCCATATGATCAGAAAAATAAATACAGTAAGAATTACATAAAAACTAGGATCTCTTCAAAACGTATCGTCTCGCCCAGCCGGGATAAAAAGCTCCATATGATCATCCCCTTAGTTTGGAAAAGTTTATTGCACTTATGTATAATGTGTTCGCATGATTGAGCATGATCAATAGCTAGAAAGGGCAGTTAAGATGAAGGTGTTAACCGATGCATCAAAATAGGAAAAAAAATCTAGACAGACTTGTCTACTGTTCACGACTTAAAGCCGCTCAAATTTGACGTAAATGTTGGTCATGTATCATGTGAATTTGTAACAGATACCAACAACATCGAGGAAAGCACCGAAATCCTTCACTCTAGCTATCCTCAAACAACCTTAAGTGATATTTCCAGTTCTCCATGAAAACCGGGAGATCACTATTACTCAAAACAATGTATATAAACAGTGTATATAATAGCTTGTTGGAATGAAGAAATCTGATGTTCCTACCAGTTGATCAGATAGAGTAGTATTTTCTCAAATGTTTGAAATTAAGAAGAATGATTAAAACAATTTAGAATTTGTCTGCAATTGACATAATCTTACTCTCGTTCTTACCTTAGAATACAAATACAATAAAATTTCAGGTATAAAACTTATTATTTTATCTATTCCCAATATCAATATATACTTTAAGACCAGAAACCTTCACGTCAAAAAAATCCGCGAAATTTGTGGAATAAACTTTTGCGTTTGGCAGATTTTGGAACAAATTTCGCGGAAAAAACGCGAATCGAAGAAAATCTCTATTTTCGCGTAAAAACATTTTCGCGAATGAGCAAAAAAAAAAAAAACGATTATTTTAATTTTAATCTTTCTTTTTTGTTTAAAGTAAAAGTAAAAAACTATAACTAATTTTCTTCAACTTCTCACTCAGAATCGATTTCGTCATCAGATTCTCCATCTTCACCAATGTACCGCTGAAGCAAACATGGCATTTCTTTCGCGTGAAAAAACTTTCGCGTTTAAACTTTCGCGAATAAGGGCCAAGAACGCGAAAGTTTCTGTCCGCGAAAGTATTAAAATCCTTGTAAAGGCAAGTAGAAGGCAACCTTTATTTCATTAGACAGCTGCCATGGCAACGGAAACCATTATGTGGGTCACGTTAATATAACGAAAAGACAGACCAGATGTAAGCCTTGGTCAGTAGTATGTAGTGAGAAACATTTACTTGACTACAGCGTGATTGCAAATACAAGTGAAAACTATTGTCGAAATCCGTCCTCGTATAGAGAAGCCCCTTGGTGTTATGTTGACGATGCAGGTGAAACGTGGGAATATTGCGATATACCAAAGTGTCCTGGTAATTTAAAGCATCTCCTGTCTTCATGTTTACAATATTAACATCAATTCAAATGAACTGATTTTGATTTCTATTTTTTTTCTAGATAACAACAGTGAAGGTGAATATCTTTTCCATTCCAGTTAAGTTTCTCTTTTTGGTCTTGTTACGCGAATATAAAACTTTTAGTGTTGGATGGGAAATTCACCGAGTGGTCGTCGTTCAGTAAATTATGTGTGGGTAGCTGCGATAAAGATTATCGCATGTATCGCCATCGCTATTGCTCAAACCCTGCACCAATGAATGGAGGAGACGATTGCTCAGATCAAGGTGATAGCATTCAATCAAAGCTATGTACAGAGAACTGCCATGGTATGTACATTTTTATGCTTTTAAGCAGGAACAGTGTCGAGGCTAATTACTAGTCTGCGTACTTTCAGAACGAGGGAGAGATCTCCACTTAAGTCGATCATAGAAATATATTTCTATGAGTTGATTAACATACTAAATCTCGATCATCGATAGATTACAGTCGAAATTTTGTTATTTCTGTTTGTGTTAACGAGAACGTTATCTTTCTTTCAACCAAAGAGAAGAAACTTTTTATTTATTTTTGGTTTGTTTTGTTTTAATCAGCAAATTGGGATTCATACAATAATTATATACTAGCCGCCAAGGCGGCGTCGCTCGCCGCCTATGTTCAGCCTGCGTTGTATCACCACCTGCTCCAAATTATTGCACTTAAAACCAGCGATAAGACTTCCTTTGCTGCTGGCTTTGTCGCTTAATAAAGCTCGTTTGCACGTTAATAGAAATACGTTCCTGGTGTTTCAAATCTTGCATGTTCTTAACTCAGCCGTTCATTGTCGCGGTCGCTTTTAAAATGTCAGTAGACTTTCTTGCTTTACACAATGCATTCCGAACGTGAACTTCACGTGGTTTTTATTTACGATTTTAAACCAATCAAGTATCAGTTTAACAATTCACTCAAAACGCAGAAAGAAAAAACTTTTCAACTTATTGTTAGTTTTTGTTTTACGCGCTCTAACATGGGTGCTGTCAGAAGTAGGTGAAAGAATGGTTTCTCTTCTTAAAAAGATCACTATTAATATTAATATATAGATAGTTATTCTCCCTAGAACTTAAATTCTCAAATAAAAATATTAAAAATATTATTAAATATTATTATTAAATAATTTAATAAAATTGTGTAAGGGGTTAAATGGTCCATCCAAATGAGACATTATGGCACTATCAGTACTAAATTGGGTCCCAAGAAAACAAAGTACTAATTTAACTACAAATTAGAAAAGTTTGAAAAGAAGTGCATTTTTAGAAAATTTCTGTCCTTTTGTCATATTTGAGAACAGGCAATTTGGACGATAAATTATAAAATGCGACAAGGATTACAAAGTGTGATGACGTCAAACGGTCTATTGTGATTATGCAATGTTGATTCGTCTAAAATACCCTGGTTGCCATGGTCAACAAATGTGAAATTTTACCTAGTTGTTAATATTTAGGTATGACTCGTTATACTTCTTGGAGTAGATTCAGTGAATGTATGGGCCCAACCTGTGGCCGAAATATCTACAAGTATCGGTTTCGCAGTTGCCACCGGAATTACACGACGAGTCAAAACTGTTTCCACAATGACTACACACTTGATATGGTATCCTGTGGATATTTTAGCTGCCAAAACAGTATGTATATTGAAGAGTTTACTCTTATGTATTTCCTTGTTTGTACTTTTGTTTATTATTTTGTTTGTCTTGTAGATTCAAACATTCTAATATAGTATAAAGAGTTATTAAATTAACAAGATGCCCTTAAAGGTATAAGGATTTCTGCAAAATCAGCTGAAGCATGATAAATGAAGTATTTATGACATTTTTGAAATTCGAAAAATAAAATTGAATGATCTGGGTGGGCTCCAACCACCGACCTTTCGGTTAACAGCCGAATACACCACAGAAGCCACACGTTTTTTTTGTTTGACTCTTCTGTTTACAAAATGTTGAGAACTTCTTTTTAGTTAGAAAGAATGATCACAGTCCAAGATAATTATTAGTTTCTTCTATAAATTTTTTTTCATCTTACAATATGTATGTCTATTTAATATTGATCAAATAAACTGTTGTAAATCTTTCGCTGACATACAATACACGGTGCTTTGGTTTCATGTAAACGCATTCATATTTGTTAAGTAGTACGTTTATACGTAATACTATGATTAAATCGAGAGAATTGATGATTGTTTGGAAGAGTTCGAGAAAAACAGCGTAGTATTATAACAACACATTACTTGCCAGGATAAGGATAAAAAACAATTGTATCATTTCTATTTTTTGCATGTATCAACTTTGTATATAATATTTAGTTTCAGGTGGTGACTCAAAATCTGAGGGCGTCATTTTGTACAGTGTCATGAGTGTTTTAATGGGCGCAACAATCATTTTAATCATCGTCCTCTTTAAATACATCGCAAGATATCGACCTGGTACAGTAAGGAAAATGCCTTTAAAGGGTAAGCGGTCGTTGTTTGTTTGTTTTAATTGAAAATATTCTTCGTCGAAAACTTGGAAATGATTTTAACTTTTGTTTAAAGGTTGGATGAAAAAACTATTTCTGCATAATTATGAGGTAATGTTTTTGAATAAATTATTATCAGTTAACTTTAACATTATCTGGGAAAAGAAATCGGCAACTTTTAAGTAGGGCGTTAAATCCTATATAAACGCAAAATATAAAATGAGTTTTTAGTGTGAGAGTTTTACATAAAATACGACAGTCAAAATATCAATGATTGTTAAGATTGCTGTATTTAATCACACTATACTTTATGGAGTGTTTAAAATGCGAAGCCGTCGTAGCGAAGACAAAATAACAGAAATTCAATTCACAAGCTAGTGTATAATCTGGTTACTATTGACGACGAACAGAGAACTTTTGACCAAATCTTCAAATGTAGATGGTGACTGAAATTGACATTCATTTCCTCAAAGAACGGAAATTTTGACATCATTTGGATCAAACTTTTAAAATGCACATAACAACTTGACTATGCTGAGTTCGAATTTGCCTTTAGTTTCTTTGTAATTTGATCAAGGAATGGAAGCTGGGCCTAATTTTGACCAAATTTTCCAAGAATTTCATTTTTTTTGAAAACAATCATCGCTCTATTTTCAACGCGATTGTAATTAGGTTAATTAAAATACTCTCCATCACAGAGAGTGCAAAATCAACAGGTTCACTGCATTGAATAGAAAGATCGTCAAAAGATGGGGCGTGATTACACTATAACAAATAGTACTGGACTCTAACATATTGACATCCTTTTTGTAACAGTCATATACCTAAATGCTCGTACTTTGAGGTGGATTTATCATAACAGCAGAATTATCACGGCGATCTTTGCGTCCGCACTTTCTGCCAAGCTACAGGAAGTTTGATTTTCTCGATTCTGCAATTTATTACGGAGTTGGTTCATTGAATCTTTATTCAACGGTTATTTACACGTCTTTTGAGGCCCGGTAAAATGAACAACAGTTGTAGAAGTAATTCAACGAGACGGTTGACGGTGGCAATTGTAATTGTCTCATCTTTCCTGTACAAGTTTATGTAGGTTTCCCATACACTGACAGTTTGAACCGATTGTTTCCACCCACTTTCAGTAGGAAGCCAATTCATATAATGCATGCATCTACTAAACCACTTTTCATAAATTCGTTCGATACCTGCTGACGTTCACACGGGAATAAACTTACGAAATTTCCTTATGCGCGATACGATAAGAACAACTTCATGACTCGTGCACCATTAAATCATCTTGATGGCACATTATTTATATTTTCCTAATTTTCTGTCATAGGAAAATGCGACATTTATTGAAGGTAAAATTTTAAGCTTATTTCCTACTACAATAGTAAATGTATGAATTGGTGTGAAATAATTTTGGTTCGCAAAGTCAACTGTCTTATTGAAATACCCTATGGATAAGAGTCGTAATAAGATCTTAAACATCCTCTCAATATGACGCAAAAGGTTTTCTTTGTAACATAGGGTATCGTACAGTTTTTTTTAGAAATAAAACCACGTTCGAGTTAGTATAAACTTAGTTCTGTAGATTCAGTTAAGAGTTCCTTGATATTTTTACAGTGGATTGTGACTGAGTTTTCTGTTTCCAGGAAACCATTAAAATTGAAGTTATATACAATAAATTATGTGGTGAACAATACTGAATTGCAAAAAGTCTTATATCTAATTGGCCATTGTCTTACCATTTTATAATAAAAGACGTTCGATGTAAAACATTTGAAATTATCTTCCACGAAACGGCGCATCATTCTTTCAGCGCATCATTCCTTCATTTCTTTCTCATTTTGTAGGATATGCAACATTGGAGTTTGCATCTAAAAACATTCAAAGTATTGCAAACGAGTAAATCTGCGAAGGCGGAATACATTCAGGTAATTAATTGATTGCCTCACAATGATTAGTACCATCACTCATAATCACATAAGTATGGTTAGTACCATCACTCATAATCACATAAGTATGGTTAGTACCATCACTCATAATCACATAAATATTCTTATTTACTCTCATTTAGAAACGTTGGAAGAAGATACGATAGATTGTGCATTTAACTAGCACAAAGATTAACATTTAAATCATCAATGCTGTTATTTCTTGATTTAATCTTTTTATTTGTAGATTCATGAATAAGGGGTTTGTTCCCGATACTGAAACTTAGGGAACAGTGAAAAATTTCACTTCACTTCTGACTGACAAGCCTAAAACCAATCAAAATGATATCATGACATTCCTTGCAGATAGTCGATCTATGGGATATTCCAAATTCCCCAATATTTTACTAATAGACATCGTTTTTGGGCCAAGGTATAGAGATTTCAATTTCGGGAACACTCCTATTCAAAATTTAAAGGAAAAGGGCGTGGTCACTCCTTTTTATTGTGATATCTTCGGCTTGGGTTCCTCATAATAACACACGCATTCCACCTGATTCCACCTAGTATTTAAGGTTTTTGATGCTAAATAAGCGATTTTTTCGCCATTACAAGTGCCGTGCTAATATATGCGTTGAACATGGGGTTGTTGTGTCAACAGCAACAAGATGTGTCGATTGATAAAATCCAAAAAGGCTCAAATTTCCAGGTTTTTCTTAGCATATTTTGTATTGATTGTAAAAAAAACTGATGCTAGTGACTTTTTTCCAACAAGACTGACCAGTGCGACTCATTGGCCATGGCCTGAAACCCCATTTTTACACAAAACGTAAAATTTTCAATTTCGGGAACATGCGGTTTTATCGCTAAAATGCCTGTTGCCCAATTTAAAGGTAACACTGACCCAATTTACAGATTGCAAATAATGTCTAATACCTGATGATAAACAAAAACAAAAATGATGTTCGTTTTGTCATTATTTTGTGTGATTTTAGAGAAATTGAAATTTTCACAATTTCAATATCGGGAACTATTTACGTCCAATTTTGCAAAATTTTCAATTTCGGGAACATACTATTTTATCACTACAATGCCTGTTTCCCAATTGAAAGGTAACACTAACCCAATGTACGTGTGGTAAATGAAGCCTAATACCTCGATAATAAACAAACACAAACAAATATTCGTTTTGTCATTATTTTGAACGCTTTTAGGAAAATAATAATTTTAAAAATTTTAATTTTGGGAACTATTTACGTCGAATTTTCCAAAACTTACCCATTGTTCCTTCCCTACATTGGAAGTAGAGTGTTCAGACGAACCTACAGCAACCCTTACGTTTTCAGGGTGTTGGTAGAGGAACATTTGAGACGTCTGCTCCAACAGCGAGGTCTCTGCAAGTAAAATCGTTTGCTTTCCTCAATGTTAGTTATAGGACCTGTCAGTTATAAGACATCTTTTCCTATTCACGCAAGTTTCCCTATTTTCTCACAACTTCGAGATTTCCAGGAACAGTTTCTGTCTGGTACTGCTTGTTGATATTATGCATTCTTAAGTCAACTCACTTTGTATTGAAGATTACAAGTGTTACCAATAATCAAAAAGATGAGAAATGAAGGGCGAAGTAACAAATTAAGAATGAATTCAACCTCACGAAGACTAGGTTAAAATCCTAAATGCATAACAATTTCATTTTGCATAATTTTCGTACTCATCTTCGTTTATTCACAAAGACACAGTAAAACTCGTCAGGATTTACAAAAAGATATAGCAAACTTAATTTGTCATTCAGAAAACACTGCGAAGATAATTATTTCCTCCAAGAGAAATGAAAGAAAAGAGGTACAAAATGCTCTGCTGAGAGAAGAAGACTCTGAAGAAATAAATGTTGACCAAACTAAAGTCATTAACGAACATTTTTCAGCAGAAAGTTCCTCCAAAAATCATGTTAGCAATGATGAGAGTGAAAAAACATTTACTGCTTTATTGTTTATTACAGTAAGAACCTAATTCAGAATTATCCGACCGCTTTATATCAGATGCTTTGAGCAATTTCAATAGAATAAAGGGCAACCCAACTTGTGCATGAAGCGATTAGGATCTGTCAGCTATCTTTTAATTGTTTTCATCCATCTGTTATGTCGGTGAGAGCAACTTAAAAAAATATCGCAGAGAGCTAAAATTCTACTGATTTACGTAGTTAATTAGCTACAAATCTCTGAGGGCTTATTGATCAAATAAGCAAGACAATACAAAACATTCTTCACTGTTGTCACAAAGTATTATATTGACCTGCTTGATAATAATTTCCACGTTTTCGTTATTTTCTGGTTCACCAACCGAGTTTTCTTCCTCATTAGAAGAAAATGAAACCATAAATTTTGATAGTTTGTAGTTGCTAGTCAGGATCCCAGTCATTAGTTGTAGTGTGTTTAAGTTATTCGGATTCACCCTTTTGGAAATGCCTTTCACGAGTTACATAATTGTCTTCCGATATAAGATGTTTCTGATTATATCATTCGATGTTCGATGTTTCTGATGTTTCTCTCTTTTTTTTTTTAATCGATATATTTCCTCTATTCATTAAAATGGTTCTTCTTACAGAGAAAGCGTATGGAATAATATATATATGCATGGTGTTACGTATAATGTGTATAGAAAACGTATAATAATATATACTACCGAAATACTTATACTAAGTTTCAATTAAATAAAGAAACAAGGCTAACAAGAGTTGATTGTGGTGTCACAGTAGTAAGTTGGCTCATGAAGCTTATAAAATAAATTAAAACTATGGTTTTTCTATTGATATCTCATCTTATTTCAACAGATTTTGGTACATCTTTAGGTCTTTCCTTTGTTGTGTGTCTTTCAAAGTTTTGTGAATCTACTCTTAAGGTTTGGCACTAGTTGGAATTGGATATGATATCCTGCTTTATTGCAAGTACAGACGTTGCTGAACTGGTAGCCATTTACGTGAAGGAAGCAAGCTCTCTGTTACTTTGCTTAAGCTTGATAAGAAAGAATGAGCGAAACAGAGCATATGGGTAAAGTCATGGATCGAAAAAACAGGACAGATAGGAAAGTCTTACATCAGGATAAATCGGATGCACTGGTTATCCATTAGAACGGTTATATCTTTGCTTAATAAAAAATGACACTGTTTTTAGGACAAATATCAAACCTGGTGAACAGTGTTTCTACGATGTATTACAAGAGGGGAAACTTTCTGTGCGCTGTAATGTCAATTCAGAGTTAGTAAGCGATCAACAGCAAGAATAATGGAAATGGTTGCAGGGGCTATCATTGAAGAAATGTAAAGCTGAAAACTCCATATTTCCAACGATAGAATTTTCCTAACATTATTGGAGCTATCGACGGAAACTATATGGTGTTAGAGCAATCACTACGGTTCACATTACTGCAACTACAAGGGCAGTGACAGCATTATTCTTATGGCTGCAGTTGATCCTGAATATGTATTCCTTTATGTCGAAGTTGGAGGTGCTTTCGCACAGAGATCATTAAGAATAGGACTGGAAGATAGCACTTTAAACATACCAAACACCTTTGTCAGAAGGCTTGGATGACATCCCCTATGTTTTAGTCGGATATGACGCTTTCCCGTTATCGAAATATAATGAAGCCATATTCATAGAATAATCTTTGTTCTGACAAGGGAGTTTTAACTACCGTTTTACCGTTAGACGCATCTCAATGATATGATCCTGATATTGAAACGATGTGGATTGAAATCATGCCAACATTCTCAAAATCTTTCATTTTTTGTGCTATGTATAAACCCCTCGAATCTTCAGATTATCTATCAAAGAACTTTCCATCGAAACTGCAAGAAAAAATTGAATCAGTTAATGACGAAAGAAAAGATGTTATCCTAATGGGAAATGTAAACACAAATTACCTCGAAAATAACGATCGCTATAAAATCAAAGAAACGTTTATTGTTAATGCTTATACACAATTAATGAAAAAAGCAACACGAATTACAGCCGACACAGCTACTCGGAAAGACGTTATTTTAACTAGCAACCCTGTCAATGTTAGTAAGACTGCCACACTACAGCCGCTTTAAGTGATCATAATCTTATTGGGTGTAATCATAAAATCAATTCGCTGGAATATCGACCTAAAGTCATTACTTGTCGCGACTTTTCACACTATGATACTGACGCTGTCAATAATGTCGATTGGAGCACAGTATACAACTCTACATCAGCAAATGCAGCGTACAATAATCTGAAGGAAATACTTTTTCAAACACTCAATTGCTTTGCTCCAATGATTCAGAAGAAAGTATAAGGAAAACCATCGCCATCGATGAATGAAGAGGTAAAGCGCCATATGAACAATCGAAGAACGAGTCAGACTGGACTAACTATCGTAGAAAACGAAATTTTGCAAAAAACGAGATCGCACGATCAAAGCGTACCTATTTTCAATCCAAACTGAAAGAAAACCATAATAAACCAGATACACTTTGGAGAATAATCAAGAAAATATTTCCAGTAAAACTGTCTTCAATTTCAACCTCAAGATCCTCCAAACAAGGAGATGAAATACTCACTGAGAAACAGTCGATTGCAGAAGGATTCCGAAATTTCTATAAATCTGTTGCATCTAACTTGAAACGAATAGCGTTTCCTTTCGTCAATCTTATTTGGAGATACCAAACACCCTACAAATCTAATTTCAACCAATTTACATTTGGTGAGGTATCTAACACTGACGTTTTAAAGTATCTACGGAAATTCAAACGTAAATCTGCCACTAGACTGAACAACATACCAACTTGTTTTTGAAAGGATGTTGCCTTCGTCATCAGCAATCCACTTACCTACATGATCAACCTCTCTTTGAAAAGTGGGGAATTCCCAGAGGAATTGAAAGTAGCTCGTGTAACACCAATATACAAATCTGGCACGAAAAACTCATTTGACAACTACCAGTGTCTTACCAGCTCTTTCAAAAATCTATAAGAAATGTGTTCACCAACAATTAATGAGCCACTTGGAAAGACATAAATTTCTTTCGCAATATTAGTTTGGATATCGCCAGTACCGATCTACAGAGCAGGCAACCACCTATTTCACTTACCACATAAAGAAAGCAATGGATAAGGGGCAACTGACAGGATCCTTATTTATCGATTTAAGGCTTTCGATACCATTAACCATGCCACTATCGTCAACAAGCTTCCATCCTAAGGCATTAGTGGTATTGCCAAGAAATGGTTTTTGAGTTATCTTTTCTCAAGAACTCAATGCGTGTCGTACAAAGATACCATATCATCACCCAGTTTTATCGCTTGTGGTGTCCCCCAAGGTTGGATACTTGGTCCTGTCTTATTTCTATTGCATTTTAATGACTCTATTCACTCCCTGACTACCTGTAAAATGTTAATGTATGCAGACGACACAGTAGCCTACTTTTTCTGACAAAAATATCAACTGTATCGAAAACAATCATGGAAAGGATTTTCGGTCGTTCACAAAATGGCTATATGACAACGAACGAATTAACCCGAAAAAAGGGAAAACTGAAATAATGATTTTTGGCACCAAACAACGTATCAACAAACTGGAGAAGAAAACCATAGACATCCAATTAAATGACTCTGTCTTTACTAACACTCAGTCGTACAAGTACCTTGGTTTAAAACTGGCCAGCACTCTTAATATGACCGAACACCTAAATTCAGCCATAAAGAAGACATCTTCAAGAATTCGCCTGCCGCGAAAAGTGAGAAGCTATTTGGATTCGAAAACTGCCAAATTAATATACCAATCTATGGTAGTACCAACCCTTTTATATGGTTCAACTCCACCGACTTGAAAGACACAATCAAAGCTATGGAAAATCGAGGCCAGTTCATCATTGGAATTAATGAAAGCACTGATTCTTGTGAGTCAATCAGCAAAAAACGTCTTTGTGTATTTGTGCATAAATGTATTCATGGAAAGGAATTAAACGAAATTTTTGGGGATTATTTCTCGTACAAAAACACAAATGTCAACACGAAAACAATGGTACAAAATTTACCAATTTTACCAAATTCGCCTTTACTGTTTTTTCTTATTGCTAGTTAAGGTTTTATTAAATCAGAACGCATACTTACTCTCGTCTAATCTTTCATTCCTTACTGCGTTCTGTTTAGTAAGACTTTTACTTTTACTGTTCTTCATTTCTCGTCAAGGGATATTTTTTCTAATTTCTAAATTTAGTTTACTGTATACATACATAATATTCATGTACCTTTATTTTATATCTTTTATTTCACAGGACATCTAAGATAACAGTGTATAATATTTGAATATGATACTACTGTAGATTTTTATCCTGTATAGATATTCGAGAAACAAACAAACAAACAAACTGTTCTGGTATACTTGCCAATCGCTGGAGGGTTTTTCACAAGTCATTCTTATTGCAACCCAAAAAATTCAAAGTGATATCACATGCAGTTTTGACTTTACACAATTTTCCCCGATTTGAATAAAGCTTAGGTACAATTTGCATCCCCTTTTATCTTGTTGCTTTTCATGATATGCATGGTGATCACTGGCACTTGGAGAAATGATGTACCAAGCGATAGCTGGATCGATTTGGAACCACCTGTGAATAGAAATTCGTCAAGACAAACAAAAGAAGTTAGAGAAGAATTCAAGTCTTATTTTGACGAAGGTGCAGTTCCGTGGTAATAGGGAGCAGCACAAGTAAAACATTTAAAAGAGACTATAATGGAAAATATTTTTTTAAACATAAGTTATTTCAATACATCACGATGAATAATTGCTACCAGCAGGAGAAAAGGGGGCATAAAGATCGTGATAGGGTGCGATTAGTCTGTTTTTAATTCGATCGTACTTGAAATGCCGATAAAGGATCTTGCCATCAGGGATTTTAACGTACTGGCCCTAACATGGAACCTTGTGGAGCACCATTTTTTTGGGTTATAGTTATGGTCGCCTGGTGTCGGTTTAATAGGGAGCCAGCAATCCATCAAGGTTCAGGAAAGTTAAAGGATTCCGTCATTGCAATGTTGAGCTGGCACAACCGGCTTGACGAGTCAACACTAGTTTCTTTCTTATGAAAAGTTTACTTGAAACTTCATTTTCATAAATAACATAAAGGAAACTCAGCTTATTCACACTGATACATCTACCATATTGAAATCAGCATGTTACTATTGCACGAACTTGAGGTCAAAAAAGCTGTTCCTTTAAGTTATGTTCCCTCCCGAAAATGAAACGAACTTGAACTTACATTTTCGGGAACATTAGGGAACATAAAGGAACAACTTTTTCAATATCGGGAACACGTTCCCGAAAATAAAATTGCTATTTTCAAATTCGGGAACAAATGGAACAACAAGTTTCAATTTCGGGATGAAATGAAAATGAAAATTTCAATATCGGGAACAAAATTTAAAAACGGGAACAATGAATTTCATTTTCGGGAACATGAATATTGTCTTTTATTTATTTATTTATTTATTTATTCACGAATATTTAACCAGGACAATCCGTCAGTTATAATCATAAAATGAAAATACTGTTGTTAAGGGAATCCTGTAAACAACGTGTATATACAACAATCCGTTTCATTCATGTGCTGTTTTACATTTAGTAAACGTTTGTTTTGTCTACTTTTTTTTAAAAAAAAAAATTTGTTTAACATTTAACTTTATTATTTACTTTTTATTTTATCGAAGTAAAACGTATTATTTTCCTGCATGATCGTCACAGCTTTATCCTTCTGATTTTTTGGAGTAAGTTTAGAAGTGAATCCTATTTTATGGTGAATAGAAGGTACCTACACAAGGCTACTCGGTAGGTTTAGTTTTAATTTGTTTTTTCCATTAAAATGCTGGAAAGTTTTACTACAGGTTTATTTGTTTCTACCTTTAATTGCCCAGTTCAGATGTATAGTTTGAAAAGAGAGGTTAATGCAATAAGGGAATAATTTTAATTTCCAGTGAGGTAGAATTCTTTTATAATCTACTTTTGGCTAGATTTTCTCCTTCTTTTCTGTTTCAAGATTTACATTTCATAATGTTAATGTTTTTCATGCCAATTTTGTTTTGAATTTTTGGCATTGATTTTGGTTTATACATATTTCAGATCGTTCTCATCCAATATAAAAATATCTGAAAGAAAAAGACTTTATTTGTTTCTTACAGCTACATGAAAATGCTGATTTGGTTCATCTTGTTGTTGGGCTGTACCCAAGTATCTTCTCAGCTGAACCCAACAGGGTAAGGAAAGTTCCAAGAATTCATAAAATTTAATAAGTCAAACCACGTAAGGGAGTTTCCACTGAGACTTCTTAGAACGTTACCCACCATCAAGAGAGACGTTGTTTCAGTGATAAAATAATAGAATAATCTGTGCACACCAATTAATAGTTTCAGTTTCCATGGCTACAATTAGAAGTTTCAGCATAAGTATAAATACATTTTGAGGAGAAATTATTATTTCTTAGTAAATGGAAGATTTTCTTAGCAGAAAACTAGATGGTCTTGCGATACATGAAATTTTGTTTATTTAATGTCTTCTCCTTAGCAGCCGTGTAAACAGTCACATTCTTTTGATATTTTGATTTGATCTTTAAGTGACTATACAGTATAGCCCAAGTCACAGGAGCAGATTAATTAATTGATCAGATTCAATATTTAATCTAAATGTCATGAATCTGTGTAACAACGGTAGATTCATTATTTGTTTAATAATGAATGTAAAAATTATTAAACTGTGTGACTACGGTTTCATAAAAGAATCATTAGTTGCAGTTAATGAGAATTATATTTGTAAGAGAAGATATACTTGTGTGTAGATAGTATTTTACAAGCAAACATGAACTAACAAGAAGATAAGGTGATTAAATTTTCACAACGCAATTCATTGAAATATAAACATTTCTTCATTTCTTCTAAAAGAAGCGTCAAAAACTTCTTTTGTCAAAGATTTTCTCTCTAGTGTCACTATAAAGTTTGATAAGGGATCAGTGAATACTGAATAAAAACGATTTGTTTCTTCTGAAGTCCAATTTCTTGATGTACCGTATTCTCTAATAATAAATTCTTTTTTAAATTCTTTATTAGGGAAGGGCGCTAATTGGAGAGGGGCGCTTACAAAAACATTTTGAAATGGCCATGCTGTTGAGAACGAGACATTGCTTTTTATCATAAAAGAGAAAAAACAACTGTTTTTTCATGGCAACGAAATAAGATTTTGTACTTATAACTTATATTTAGACATCACAAAAATATAGTCTTCCGTTTCTATTACAAAATTTTTGCTTTTTGTTCAAAAAGTTCTAATTACCGCCCGGGCGCTTATTAATTTCTGAGTAATTTTTAAGCGCTTATTGGAGATGGGCGCTTAAAAATACTTTTGAGTAGAAGGGGGCGCTTACTGGAGAGGGGCGCTAGTTAGAGAGAATACGGTAGGTTTTACTCCATGATGTTCGTTTCTTGTTTCTTTTCAACGGTAAAACTTTTTTAAAACCACATGAAATTTAAAATTTTTTCTGTCTCCTGCAAACACCTGTGATTTCAAAAGAAATGTACATTAATTATTTTATGTAATGAATCTTTTGGATTCATTACATCGATTCGTTATATGAAGATTCATTATTTAAAAATTTCTGTAGTCACACTATAGATTAATTATTTGGACAGATTAATTAATGACTTGGGCTTATGAGACTCAAAAACTGTTACGCAAAATTCAAATTGAATTTGAAACTGAAATGAGTGGATGATGATAATAATTTCTATATCGTTGGATAGGAAATTTTGCCAGCTTTCCGATGATATAAGAATTGAAAATTGAAAACATGTCTGCCGGCTGGAAATCGAGAATTCCTCCGGTTCAACAGAGCGTTAAGTTTTAATGGTCAGTTAACACAATTTAGCAAAACAACAACATTGAAACATAAATATAAAAATGCTTCTAAATTAATTTAAACAATAACAAGTAACTTGAGAGCTGTCATTTCTGGCTTTTTTTACTGAGTTTTAAAAACCATCTGACTGTTAAACAGTAAAAGCACGCATTTTTTAATAGTCTTGACACCTAAAATAAGATTAACAAGATGCCCTAACGGGCAGAAAGATTTTTGCTTTACCAGCTGATGCGATAGTGTTTCTGATCAACAAGGTTTTTGAAAGAACGAGATAAAAATCTGATCCTAACGTTTACGCTGCGTCAGTAACAGGTGAACGGATATTGGTATATAGCAGAGCGAATTAATGACCTGCAAATTGAACTGAACATGGCCAAAGT
Source organism: Turritopsis dohrnii (assembly GCA_027922465.2). Classification (NCBI taxonomy): domain Eukaryota; kingdom Metazoa; phylum Cnidaria; class Hydrozoa; order Anthoathecata; family Oceaniidae; genus Turritopsis; species Turritopsis dohrnii. Next base: position 102,093 of record BQMF02000731.1, on the reverse strand, counting down.
AGACTCTATTCAACCTCGTCGTGTGGATATTGCTGAAGCACATAACATGGGGGTCCCCCATGTTTTCCCCTCGAATAATTATTTAAACAAAAACGACACCAGCGGATACGAAAAAACAACAAAGTAACAATTTGATGTCATTTTTTAAAAATTTGATACAAATATAAGTTTAAATATAAATATAAATTTATTCAGTCCTTCATGATTGACAGCATGATTTACTCCAAAATGCGAGAGACAAAACGAGTTGACGGTTTATATTGAAAAGATATAATCATTCGAATCGGATATTTATTTTGGAAACAATAATTTTCCGATTGTTGACACGACTTCCATAATAATTATCTTGAATACAACCATACAGGAATTTCAACCACTTCATCGATGTCTTCAAAGTTCCGTGTGTAACCAACAAACGAGCTCCACACAACAGTATACATTATTACATTAATATGCAGATATACAGCACGGTCGATTATCTGTTTATCTGTGTCGGAGGATATATTTGGTACGCATGTTTATAACATCAAGCGAAAGTCAGATTCGCGCATCCAGAAAAATTCGCACTTGGAACGTCGTTAAATTTTGTTATTTTCAATTTGCGTGTTATCGTACACAACTAAAAAGATTAAGACGGCTACCTAAAAGAGGAAAAATACCGTCAACAAATATCGAAAGTATATGCAATAACAATCAAAGTTAATCTTTCACATACATTGTGACATCTTTTCTGGAATCCCCTTCGAATATCATATAGAACCATACGGCAGCTTTAAGCAACGACATCATTTCATAATAAACGTCACATTTTGCTCCCACACAGTTCGTCATCATTTGCATATACATATCAATTCTTCCAATTATACTTCACGGATTACAACTGCAACGAAGGCTTACACTTTCATCTCACAAAGACATTAAATAATTTACAATTTCTTTTGAATAAATACTAAAATTGATTAGATTAATTAAAATTAATTCCCTATATTATCCAATAAAAAATAGGGAGGGTGACACAATCACTAACTCACAATTTTTACAACACCAACAAACACTGAAGACAAAATGTAGATTTTCTGGAAGTGCATTTTAAATCTTTAGGTATATTTTACTCTGATGATTACTTGCATTACTATCTTGTTTGGTAACCTCCTGTGGCGTCACATACACCTAAACCAACGCGAAACGATCATCACTGTTCAACAGTGCAAAACTATTTCTTTTCTGTGTGGGCTATTGGGACGGATATATTAGAACAAAAACAAGAGCCAGATGGCGCAAAACGGTAGCAGCGAAAGTACTTGCCACAAGAATACTTTTAAATTTGAAATTTTACTTAAAGTTCTTAAACGTTCTGTAAACGTTATTTCTTGAGATATCTTACTGGTGGAAAACAGGCATAAACGATATTATGTTTAAAATTACTAACTCGTGTAAATAGGGTCTAATCGCAACGCACCAGCAATTAATTTATTAGAAGACAAAAGAATTATACATGCATGAGCTGTTTATAACGTACGTTTTTTTATAAGAGCTTATGTAGAAAAAAAAACACGTTTCTTCGAAAAAAAAATGTATGTTTTGAATTATAATTTTTTGAAACCGAAAATGAATTCAAACAGATAACTGCCTTTTTTTAACTCGATTTTTGAAAACCTTGATGTTCAAAGACAGAACAGATAGCTAACAAACGTAGAAAGTAATAAGAAAGTCTGATCTGTGCTTTACTGACACGAAAAACATATCTATTTTCAAGTGCCAAAGTTCATTGATTCAGTACCATAAAAGTAACTAAAAGTCCCAGTTTTATGTAGACCTATTTGATTAATATCCATTCCTTCATCAATTAAGTGATAAAATATCAAAGAAAACGTATTTTAAATTATGTTTTTAGTGGGGACTCGCATACTCTAAATCGTAGGCTAAAAACTGCCGTTCCGGCCGGAGTAGTAGTAGTAGTAGTAGTAGTAGTAGGAGTAGTAGTAGGAGTCCAAGGGTGTTTTAATACGGTATTCGCTTACGCTGCTACCGTAATAATGATCGCTTCGCGTTAGTTTAACATACAAGCACAAAGTGATCATAAAATGCTATACTTTAAACACTGTGAAACTACAGAAATAAGAATAGTAAGAAAAGTTGCGATATTAATTGAAATTGATATTGACGTGTTGAATTTTATAAACGTTTTGTCGAAAGTTTTCACATCATAAGGACCCTTGGTTTGAGAAAAAATGGAGCATTTTATGATAACCGCGCATACACAACCACTGACAGCCCTCTCAAAAAATATATCAATGAAAAAATATAAAATTCAAATTCAGATATTTACAATTAATTTCCAACTTGAATTCATATATAAATCTTAAAACACGAATTTCACAAATTTTGACATCAATATTTACATGAATATAAAACTAAGCTGTTAGTGCACGAGTCCATTCAATTGATATCACAGAAATTGGGAGCTATAAGAAAGATTTCATTAAACATGATTTGGTACTGCCATCTTAGTAGATCTGAAAACATAAGACAAAAAGTAATTTCAAATTTAATCATCTGCAAATAACCAAAAAAACTTCAAGAAAAATCAACAGCACAAAAATATTTGAAACAACCCAAAAGACAACTAAAACAACAGAGACAGATAAACATACTTAATGAGACCTAATGAGATCAAACAGACTCGACCTGCCCTTCATGCCACTTCTTATATAAATAGAACATGTTTCTGTCTCAGTTGTACATAAATCTGTCCCTGCTGTAGACACATACATAAAACACACACATACCACACACACGCATACACACACAACCACAGGATCTTGTCAATAGCTCTCCATAGTCATGTGCAACCTCCATTATTTTATATAACTAAAGAACTTCAATTAATTAAATCACAACCTTGAATGCAAATCAAACATTGCTTAGACAATATGCTTTACCTTCTTCACTATTTGTGCATCAATAAAACAAGGCAACAGACCAGTATAAGAAAATGATTAGAATAACTTTTGAATGAATTGGATAAATAATTTACATCAAATATATGAACACAAAAAGTGCCTATAACATTGTTGAACATTAATAATTTTATTAGGATTTAAAACAAAACAAAATTAAATTGAAATTTTTACCTTGATTGCATCATGGTCTGAGAAAAAAATGCACTTTACCATCACTAGATGTAAAATAATCAATATTTAAATCACCAAGCAGAATGTCAATACCAAAAGAATGGATGTAATTAGATAACTTATTGTAAAAAAGTTGCAATGGTTCACCATGTTTCCTGTACAGTACCGCAATTCCAACCAAATCACTGCAAAACTGTGTTTTAAAACGTTAACATATAAAAAGCCAGATTCAGTTGAGCATGAATAAATGTCATGATTTTTTAATCCAATTGCCAAGCTCTGGTATTTATCATCTCCAACAGAAAACATTAATTCAAAATCCAACAGCTCACATATCTCAGAACAATCATCATGTTGCGACATTTGTGTCTCTGTGAGACACAAAACGTCACTCTCAACCAATTCGCTAACACAAGAGATATCTTTTGCATGCAATGACAGTGAACGTGTATTCAGCAAACTGATACTTAAAGAATTCGGACACAATGGTTGAAGTGTCACTAAACGTGGCAGTGGACGAGCTTGTCGCATCCGTTCATATTGCCTGAAAGCTCTTTTGTCGGCCTTTATGGCTTTTTGGTCAAACTTTCCAGTTAAAAACAAGCCAGATAAACTTGCAACTCGGCTCATTGCAACGTACATTTGGCCAGGATTAAATCGCCTTTGTTTTTGTAAATCAAAGCTAATAACAGCTTCAGGAACACTCAAACTCTGCACTTTATGAATACTGGTAGCCCAAGATAAAACTAAGGGAAATTGTGTTCTTTTTATTACAGGTGATGTGGTTATTCTTTTGTTGATATTAATATCAGTCTCTGCACGTTCAATCGGAACACACTTATGGGTCACAGCATATCTGTCAGATGCCATTTTCATAATTCCAGCATTTTCATCAAGGAATTTAACATAAATTTTTGAAACCTTACTACCATTTGTTGCCAAGTTATATACAATGCCCATTTGACCATTGATCAGTTTGTCTTCTATATCTATGTTTGATGTAAGCATCACTTTAGCCACAATTTTTAAAACAAGCTTTGTCGGTAGACCACCGGTTTCAGTGTGTTTTCTATTGAGAGCATCAGTGATGAGTCGCTCAGGAACATCTTTCGGCAAGTCATCAATTGCATTTATCATGACTTCTGGATTTTCTAAATCTCTTAATTTTTTCTCGTTATAGTCCAAAGCAGGTTTATTTTCAGCAAATAGATGAAGGGCATCAGCTGGATACTCGGGAAAATTAGTACTGATAAATCGTGTTTTAAGGAGATCTTTGTCATCAGCTGTTTATTGGCAACACATATATACATTGTTTAATAAATCAATGAATACGGAATCTCCTTGTTGTCACATCACTTCTGTTAACTCAGCAATTTTAAAAGTGTCCAATAATTTTAATAAATTCTCTACAAAACCATGAGATGAATAAACAGGTCTTCCCATTACTGGTGGTAGCTGAAAAAAGTCTCCTGTAGCAATGACGGTTTTACCTGCAAAAGGGATCTGAATACTTACACCAAATATCTCACATAATCGCATATGATCATTTTTCAATAGTTCATCAGAAACCATGGATATTTCATCAATTATCACAGCAGACACTTCAGAAAGTTTATTAAGCAGGGATGTCCTCATCTTGTCGCTTAACGGTGCATAAGTTTTACCATAAATACCAAGGCCAGAATGTATGATAGTACCTTCAATATTTACAGCAGCAACACCTGTAGGTGCCAGCAATAAGACTCTTGGTTTTACTGGATCTGTTGCATTGCGAAGTAGGACCTTTGATATAACATGATATATAGTTTTCAATAGATGTGATTTTCCCCAACCACCTTGGCCTGTTAAGAAAATATGCAATGGCTTTACATCTTTGAATTCCTTACAATTTCTCCTTTTGACTAGTTGTCGTGACCATGTTAATACAATATCAAAAATGTCTCTCTGTTTTACATTGAGTGATCGGATTTTGTCATTCAACACATTATTGTCTAAAACATATTGCCTTTCAGGGATAATTCCTGATGTTGCACGTGTTGCACTGTTTCCCAAACCTTAGCTCACCTTAAAAAGTAGAAAATTTAAGCATATCATAAGCATATGCTAAGCCTTGATTCATTGAGGTCTTAAGCATATACGAGCCTGACCAAGGGGCAGACACTTGCTTATAAAAAAAAAACATGTAGTTTATCATATGGTTCAATCTTTGTTTCATTTACTGTGTCCAGAACACCAGGTTGACCAAGTTTTTCAACATATGTATTGTGTAATAGTTCTGCCTCTGATCGAAAAGGATAGTACATAAACAACAAATGATGAGCATATCTCTCTGGATATTTGTGCCTGTTCGGGATACGATACCTTAAAACTGCAGGGATTTTCCTGCATTTTAATTTAGATTTACTGTTCATCAATGGTACAACAGGGGGGTGTGGTGACTGATGGTTTTCTTCCATTATCAATTCGTTCAAAATTTCAGGCTGGTTATCATTTTCGTTGGTGTCATCAGGCTTACAATCCAAATAATAATGTGCCAAAACAATTCAATTCTGGTTCTAATTTGGGATCAGGCATGTCAGCTCTCACGATACCATCAACAAATACAATATAATCATCCTTGGTAGCTTCTGTTAATACCGGTGGGTGTTCTATCCAAATGAATACATGAACATGTGGGCTTCCACGTACTTTGAAATTCAACCCTTATTACGTAATATTCAACTTTTCCTAACGGACCAGCTAAGACAATTTCCTTGAAAAACGTTTCAACTCTATACTGAAAATGCCTTGCCAGAAAAACAGGATTCATGTTCAACATTTCACATCTTTCTTGGTATGTCATGCTTCGAATTTCATCATCTTGTAAATTCATTTTATTCAATTTAGATAGTATAGAAGGCAACTCGAATCACCTCAGATCTGCACATGATAATGTCAAAAAGAATGTTGGAACACCAAGCTGTTTCACCATAGCTAATACTTCAAGCAAAAATCTTTTCCAATATGCTGGGGTGCCTTTAATTTGGTTCATGAAGTTAACGAAAGTACGAACAGTTTCGGTGAAACTTTGACTCAACATGCCAGCTGTTAAATTACTACCTGATAATTTCTTCATTGCAATATTTATCTTGCTATTTAAATTTGTCAACTGAAGGACATAATTAGGAAAAAATATATAATCAGAATCAGAAGAAAACTTTTGAGTATAATTCAACAATCTTTGGTTCAAGTACTTTACAAGCGAAATTTTCATTTCCCGATCAGTATTGTCTCCAAATCTGCCAAAAGGAAACAGGTGCGGAAAAGCCATCTCCTGGTGCAATAGTGACTGTGTCTTCATTGACATGAATAGGTACTTTGGGGGCCATGACTGTTTCATTAGTAGCAGTTCTGTCTGCATCTAATGGATTATTATCCTCTTCATCCATTTCCTGGGAAAGGCTTGAGTTCATATCAATTCTTATATCTTCATTTGTAAAGCTGATCAGTTCTTCAGAAAGACCATTCAAATCTACAGTAACATTGTTGTAAAATGGGTTGTGTTCTTTCAAAAAATTTCAAGATCTTAGAATTAAATCAGGTCGAACAGGTTCAAAGTAGACATGTCCACGATACATAAGCTTCCTTTTTAATTTCAACAAGAGTAAACCATTACTATCAGCTGGTCTTGGTAAAACATTGCAGACATCTTCAACTTGAACTGGTACATTACAAATGGCTCCTTTTACTTTTGGAAAATTGCCTTTGGGTAGAATCACAACTTTCTTGAAAAGTATTCGTTTTGCTATTAAAACCTTCTCCAATCGGTTGATGTTAGAAAGATAAGACAGGAGATTATCAATTTCCAGATTATTGCAGCTTGAACTGGAATGTTCTTTCTTTTTAACTTCAGGTGACAAGTTTTGCAAATGTATTGGCAACCATCAAAGCTTTCCACAAATGAAAATTCGAAACTATTACATATAATTGCATAATTGCATTCATTGAATAATACAACAGACCGTTTATATAAACAACGATTGCAAGTAACACAAGGTCCTTGAATTATCATGTCTTTAAATGTCTTAACGTTCATGAGTTCCTATGCTTTTCATATATTTATCACACATGATTTTCAATTTCTCTGCATGATCAGTGGAACCTTTACTTTCTTTATATTTATGATGCATACTTTTCAATTTCTCAACATGTTAGGGAGTTCCTTTACTTTCAATATATTTTTGTCGCATGACTTTTAATTTCTCAGAATGTTCAGGAGTTCCTTTACTAACCAAATAATTGTCCCGCATGGTTTTCAGTTTTTCAATATGTTCAGGAGTCCCCTTAGTTTCCGTATATTTATCATGCATGGCTTTCAATTTCTGTGCATGTTTAGGAGTTCCGCGACTTTCAATGTACATTTTGTGTAATTTTTGAAGATGCTTTTTACCTTCTGGTGAACTCTTGACCTCAACATATTTTTCTTTTAAATTTTTAAGCATGTGAATATGTCGTTCTGACCCAATCAGATTTGAGTGTTCATCACGCCAACGTTTCAATGTTTGCTCATGGTTTTCCGGCTCAAGCGTTTTTGTAAGATCACGTTTTCTCTTTTTTGCTGCACCACCCTTAGAAATTGCAGGAAATGCTTTTTCCATTTCTACAAAAATGTATTGGATTTGACAGAAAACATGCTTACGGCCATGTGAGTGTACTAGTGCCAGTGCCATCATCAACACTAATCCCTAATTCATTTCGGCTACTCTTAGGTTCCTAATAAACGTCCCGGGATGCTTATTAATTTTCAAAGATTTGACAGAAGAGGTTGTCCTTTTTTTCTTCGACTTTTACAAATTGTTTGTCTTTGTGTGCTCATAACAAACATCTTAACATATCGGAGAAATTTCGCTGCTTTTTTCTTTTCCAACCCCCAATTTCTGCAGTAACATTCTCTCCATATTTCACAGCATACTTTATGTTTTCAATAGACACCTCAGTCGGTAAATCGTCAACTGACAGGTATCGTGACAAGTCAAGGTATTGATATAATTTGTTTCCTTTAATCATCAGTTGTTTTTCAGAAAGACATTCGTTTGAATTGTGACCAACAAAAACTCAACAAAGCATTACATGCACACTGCATACCAGCACTGTCAACAAACATAGGATTACCCTGATGGAAAGATGCCTTTGTCATATTTACTATGTTATACGTTGGGCCAGTATTACTTTCAACATCACCATCAGCAAGACGTTGAACATTTTTCAGAAAGGTTAAATCAATTATAACTCCGATGAAATAAAATAATTGTAATGTAACAATACAAAAGTTATGCATAATTAACAATAACAGTTCAAAGTGGTTTACATACACACTGTCTGTACATACTTTACAATAAAAAATGCCACATGCTGCATGCCATTGGTCAACAGTAATCATGATATAATATGTATAATCCAAAAAAAGTACAGTAATTTTAGCTACGTATTATCTCTAGGTAAACAATGTTGCACTGTATGCAATCAGTTGGTTTAAACTGACAAGGCAAGCTGTATGTAAGACAGAAATGTCCACAGCAGGTTTAATCAATAATATGCTTGGTATATTGCAATATACCTGGTATTTCGATAGTTTGTTTGGTATTTCTCAACATATGTATTCAAGTTTGCTTCAATGCTTTGCAACAATGGTCAGCTAGGGGCTTGCTGACAAACCTCACACAAACTTCACTTTTATTTCGATAGCCCTGGATATAAGCCTCCAAGAAAGCAAATGGAGGATAAAAGAGCACTAAGGAAAGCCTACCAAAATATAGAAGCTTCAAATTCCAAAGTTAGAGAAGAGAATTTATTCAAGATATCTTTCTTACTGCAGTCACAACCATTCGCTAGAAATTTCTCGTGGGAGAGACCTCGTGAAACGAGAGGAAAAGTTTAATACACATGCACGCATAGGTTTCATGTAAGTGCACGCACAAAATATTAAAAAACCGCTAGGTTTGGACAGTAAGAAACAAGAAATGCTTTGCATATTTACAAATCGTGTTAAGGAAGACTTTTAGATCAACATGAAAAATAATATTAAAGGATGATGCGTATGCACGTAACTTATTCTAATGTTAATCTGAACATTCTGAATTTCTGAATTCGATACATGCTGCCAATCCTTCTGACAAACTTCCAAAATCACAACCACAAAAAGGAAAACATTGATTTGGTGATGCAAAATGTACCCATACCAAAATCAACATAACTGAAATCAGACATTTGTGCTTTAGGTTGATTTACAAACATTCTTGACCTGAATTGACATATTCAAGACCAGTATAATATCAAAACTCTTTAAAATTCGAAAAGATTGAATTATTTATGACATTAATTTAATTACACTCATTGTGAAACTTTGTATACATATGAACTAATGGTGTAATGTAATGATGTAAAATTCATTTGAAAGACCTAAAACATCATTTCTTTGGGGACGAAAAATAATAGTAATAATAGTCTGATCCTTCAGATATGAGAGTGATTATGACATACGTAAATCATATGCTTTAAACATTTGATATATGTATGTATATATCTTCCTAATTCCTACATTGTAAACATAAAAAGTTAACCATCACGAACAATACATGATCCAAACTTACACAAATCTGCACCAAAAATATATATATAACTGAAAGCAGAAATTTGTATTGAATGCAGATTGTGCAATGTTTTGATATGTAGTTGCCATGGTGCATTCGTAGTAATTAGTGAAAATTAAAAACTGATTTGATATCATCGATAAAAGGTTAATTAAAACAAAAAGTAAAAATTTATACTGGGGATTAACCAAATGATGGCATACAAATTCATTTAAATAGCTAGAGAAACATCAAATACAAGTGAAGCAGTAGACAGACATTCTTGATGTTGGAGCTGAGAAGGACATTGAGCTGAAGCTGTACTAATCCAGGGCTTAAAAAGCAATAACCCACACGACGTGCACAAGCGAACACTCAGACATTCATAAAAGAAAACAAAAATAAAAATACAACAAAAGCTTATCTCTTTTCACCAATTTTAATTCTTATTCCCCTAATGTCCATGTCATGGCCAACACAAAACAATAATACATTACTTGCAGTGACATTTCAACTTCCTGGAAAAAGTCGAAATGTGACGAAACAAGAGATCACAGCAAAACACAAGTTGAAGATTGAAGAGGTTTGGGAACTATATTGCAAGTGTTTTCACCAATTTTAATTCTTATTCCCCTAATGCCCATGTCATGGGGCCAACACAAAACAGTAATACGTTACTTGCAGTGACATTTCAACTTCCTGGAAAAAGTCGAAATGTGACGAAACAAGAGGTCACAGTGTTAAACGCGAATTGAAGATTCAAGAGGTTTGGGAACTATATTGCAAGTGTTTTCACCAATTTTAATTCTTATTTCCCTAATGCCCATGTCATGGCCAACACAAAACAATAATACGTTACTTGCAGTGACATTTCAACTTCCTGGAAAAAGTCGAAATGTGACGAAACAAGAGGTCACAGTGTTAAACGCGAATTGAAGATTCAAGAGGTTTGGGAACTATATTGCAAGTGTTTTCACCAAATAAGGGATCACCATCAAGAGAAAAGTTCCAATTTTTTTTAATTGTTTTATGATTTTATTCTGTAATTCGTTGCACTCAAACCAAAATAACTTCATTTATTTTCAAAAGCCTTTTATTTGATAATAGTAGGTCGTAATGCTCTTCATAAAGAAAAACATGAAGTAAACCGAAGTCTTTAGGTATAATTGCAACGCTTGAGTTATATTATGTACAGTAACAGTAGTCATAACTGCGCCGGATACGAAAAACCCCCTCTTGGGAGGAAACGTACTCTTGGAACCATGCAGCAGTTATTACCACGCCAAGTATACGAGTAAAGTACTATTAATAAATTACTTCATAAAATAATTTCCAAAATGAATACAATAATGTAGTATTAAATTAATGATGATAAAATATCAAAAGAATAACTGTTGTTCTAAAAAATCGCTAGATTTACTGAGTGGGTGGGTTGGCGGTCAGTGTAAGAACGACTTGTGCTTAACTGTCTGAATTGACTGTTTTTATATGTTGAAGTGTGTGACGTAATCTAATTGCTATATCATTAACTAACATAAAATAAATCTATTTGCAGGATGTCGCGATGAGGTTAGTTTCTTATATATTTCCCCATAGGGCGAAATATATGTTAAAACCGGCATTTTCTTCTCCTTCTCCTCCTCCTTTTCGTTCACTTTTATAGCCGCGGTTCAGTATTGAATTTTCGGCTACCCATTAGTAGATAAGAAGAGAGGCTAATGATGGAAATTAGTCATTTTATTTCTTAAAAAGTTTTGTAAAACTTTTGAATGAACGTGTAAAAAACAGAAAAACATCTGATATTGATGATGTTTTGTTTTTGTTGAAAACAATAATGTGTTATTTATGATGATTGGTAGTTAAATGCTTGGAACAACAAACCATTGAAGCTGTGATTTCAGTGCAAAGGTGAAATTCATTATCAATAGCCAGGGTGAAGATTTATTTATGTAGCTCAACTGAACTGAAAGCACGATGATAATACACCCATAAAAGGAAACCCTTTTCATGATGTGGAGAACAACCAGTTCAACCATTTAATTCAAAGAGTACATACAAAAACAGCAAGTAAATATATGATGTCGTATATCCAAGAAGAAGTTCAGAAAACCAATTACGTATATATAATGTTTTAATACACAGAGGATTGAGACAAATCTTGAAATTGAGATAATGCTGGTCGAGTGTGCTTCTCTGGATAGTTGTTTAATTCAACAACAGAAACATAGTTCTATGAAGTATATATATGGTCATGCATCAGTATACATTTGATGCTGTATATCATATTTTATTTTGCAAAATTAAATATATGACTGTCAATTTTCCTTTTACGAACAACGAACATAAGTTTTCGAAATGTTTCATCTATAAGGAATTGATCTTTGACTTTGGTTTGCATATAACTGAACCCTAAACAGCATCTCGTCTTAACAAAACCATTGGAAAATGAAAAAGGAAATAAGTCGATGAACATCTAAATTTTTTAAAGTCACTTAGGTCGCATGTTTCTCGTGTTTACAAGCTTGTAAGGATTTGATGAAAACCGGGGGTGATAGTTTTTGCAACTACGAAGGTAATTAACATTTAATATAATTGGGAATACGTTAGACATAATGACTACGTGAGCATTTAACTTTGTATGTTATTGCATTCATTTGTACTGTAAAAGTATCCCTTTGGGGTTAATACAAAAATTTATGATTTATGCACGGGGAGTTTAATTGTATAATTATTCTGTTGAATAGAGCCGTTTAGTGGAAAGATCATTGCTTACCCCCAGAAAATTAATGAAATCATAACAGAGTGAATATGTTAAAATGTGCGACCTAAGGGGCTGATTACATGATCCCGGTTAGCCGGGAAGAACTTTCATCCCGCCTTGCCGAAATGAATTTCAACTCAGTGTTATATGCAAAATTTTCATCCCATTTAGGCTGGACGGGACAAAGCCAAACCTGTCTTTAAAAGAGGAAACGATACTTTTGGCAAACTACGCATGCTCAAATTTCAAACTTGTCCGGTTGATCGGGATGAAGCGATTACATGGGAAAATTTCATCCCGCCTAACCGAGATCCCGGCTCTTAATAGCCGAGATCTCGGTTAGGCGGGATGAAAATTTTATCATGTAATCGCGATGGGAAATTTATGATGATTTGACCAGGATGCCAAGACTTCGGCAAGGAGGAATGAAATTTCGTCCCGGCTAACTGGGATCATGTAATCAGCCCCTAAGTGACTTTAAGGGATTATATTTTACTTTTTTGTAAAATTATTTTGCCTTTTGAACGATCAAAGATTGAAGTTTGACTCACAAAAACCTGAGCTCTTTTGCTCTTTTCTATAAAAAGCTCTTTTTTTTCATCTTCGTTTTTCTTCTTCCATTTTCATTATTCTTCCAAATTTTATCATGAAAAAGTGCTTAAGCTCGACACAGCGCAAAAAGAATTTTTGAAATATCTCATAACCTTCAAATTTGCCAAGCATTTATAAAAACTGTGCAAGTTCACTTGAAACGTACTTTAGTAAGGACAGCGTTTTTATCTGAGTATCAGGTTGATGGTAGTTATACTGTAATTATTTTATCACATATTTTTCTCATGGTTATCAATGTTTATTGATATTATTGACAAAAATTTCGCAACTTTGGGGAAATATATAGTCGCATTTTTGCGGATCTTGTTGTTTTTTTTCAGTATGTCTTTGTTATATTTGTCAATATTGTAAAATTGCTTCAATACGTTTTGGTCATTAGAGACTAACTGAATGACTCGCAGGTGGTGAAATTCTTTTGTCATTAGTGTTGTTTTTTTTATGGTCGTTGCGCTTTTGCGCAAAGTATTGTTGCCAGAAAATATCCCGCAACGATGCACACTTCAAATTTTCGGCCAAATTCAAGGTTGCAGAGACCACATTGAAGAGAAGATCTTCTTCCGGTTTATCAATGCCCCAGCGTGGCCCTAAAGATTTATGATGTAGTAAAGCTCAGACTGCTTTTCAATGAAACATACAAGTGATTATAGTCTTACCAATGGCATTCAATAAGTGATAGCAGTTTAAATCGCTCGGACTAGCTGATATTACGTTACCAACGCTAATTGTACCATTTTTAGCGACAATCAGCACTTGCACGATTGATGTTGATACCACCACAACGAACAATAGCTTTTGCAACCTGAATCAGTAATTGGAATTGTGGAGGATTTGTACTATAGGGGTTTTTTATTAAAAGAAAATGGAATACGCACTCCTCCACCGTGATTCAGCACGCTGTTCGCTGCATTTACAATTGCATGTGTTTTCTCATCAGTTATGTCACCTCTAACTACTAAAAGCAGAAGCCATTGTCAAAGAATCAGATAGATGTTCTTATGTACGTGAATACGTCACAAGTTCAAGTGATACTCAAGACAAGTTCAATAACTGAGCGTACTTTGCACAATTGTGATTTTTGTCACGGAAAATTTCACATGTGTTAGAGCTTCTATGTGGGGGTCCTACAACGTAAACCATTATTTTGAAAGTTGATAAATGATGTTTGTAAACTTACTAAATACATATTGGCTTATAATGTGCTTAACATACCTCCAAGTAGTGCTGTACATGATGCGTTGTAGGCAACATCTTTCCGTATAAACACCTTGTGGCATGTCTATAGCTACAGCCCTGGAATCTCACGTCGGCATTCGGCATTGCCGACGTATTTGCCGACGTATGTTATCACAACCACAGCATTTTGGTGCCGACGTGTCTATCGTAAACACGTCGGCACTTATGCCGACGAACTTTGTTCATGCTCAAAAGTATGCCGAAGCAAAATAAAAAATTATTTCTGATCAATGTTTCGTAATAACTTTAACTCGTTTTTATTTACATCATTTTCCTTCGCATTGTACAACAATTTTCTTTATTTCATTCATTTCTTTGTTAGAGAATATTTCATTCATTCGTTCGCACGTGCCGCATTGGTGCACGTGCAACAATGACGAAAAATGAGATATGACGCAATCCATATGGGATTACATTTTCGTTCTTCTTTACTCGTTGATTTCATTCTGTGTTCTTCACTGTTGCTAGAAGGAATCTGAAAGTGTACTTGAATTGTTTAATTTGAAAAAAACATGGACAAGAAAAAGGTTTTATCGTGGGGTTTTGGTTGTCTCGGGTATGAAACTGATGAAAGCAGTGATAAAGTCGTTAAAGTCTGGTGCAAGATCTGTCGGGAATTTTATGGAAAGGAAACTGACCAACCAACGTCATCGAAGGGAGCTGTAAAGAAAAAAGCAGGTGCTTTCATTGTTGGAACAACTGTCATAAAAAAGAACAATTTTGCTGATCATTTGTCAAACGCTAATACACATGGAAATGCCGTGCTTCGTTTGTCAGAAACAAAACGTAATGAAAAACTTATCTTGGAGGAACAAAGCAGGAAACGCAAGGCGAGTGGGGCTCCACGCCAAACTACTTTGTTGCCCCATATTCAGAAACTGAACAAGGCCCAGAATAAGCAGTTAACTACGAAGTTCCAACTTGCGCATCATATTGCAGTCCACGACAAGTCCTTTGGATATTACGAGAAGTTAACTGGGTTTTGTAAAGACGTCTTGAAAGTTGATACTGGATCTGGATACATTGATAGAAAATCTGCTAAGGAAATGGTACATTTTCTTGGAAAGACAACTAGATTATCCACCATAACGGAACCAGTAAATGAACACCGTATCAAATTTTACAGTATTTTGAATGATGGCAGTTCGTCCGCAAAAACAATGGACGAGAAAGAGATATTTATCATGAAAACAGCACAAATGGGGATTCCTAAGTTTTCACTAATGACTTTGGAGGAAGTCACTGAAGCTGATGCAAGAGGGTTAAAAGCAGCTCTGGAAAATTCTTTTGAAAAGTTGGAGATATCTGAGAATAGGAAGGGAAAGGTAATCTTAGAGAATTTATATACATTTGAAGTTTCGCATGTTATCTTGGTTGTGATTCTGGAAAACAACAAAACGTTCGGTTTTGTTAACTTTTTTCCTTCCAATTTCGGAAACCCTACACTCCAGCGTAGTGGTTTAAAATTTCAATTAAATTTCTTTCATTTTTCGTAATATCAAACGTCACCTGTTTTTAAATTAACTAAGCAAATTGAATGGGAAAGAAAAAAACGAATGAACGACGATCAAAAGTTAAGACGTGGTGTATCTCATGAATAATTAATCAGCATCTAAAAACTTCTCCCAGATTTTCTCTCGTTAAAAAGTTGAAAAAGTTATTCTAATCCAGCATATACCCCTGTATTGCGCCTGAACTATACCCAAGATATTTTTTCGTACTTACGTAGTTTTATTAAATACAGATTCGGCTCCATTTCCTCTTTCATTAAGAAGTTTTCGAAAAGTTGAAAACCACTTTATTAACTTAACAATTCTCGTTATGCCTTTTGTTTTTATTGGTTAATCGTTTCCGTAAAATAAAGGTTCGGTAATGAATGTTACATACTACGATTGCTACACTATATGCGACTGTTAACGGCAATTTCAAACTTAAAAACATGAATTACATTCATTAAACTTTGCTAACATTTTCATATACGTACACTACGTTCGTCGGCAAAAGATATAAATAAGTGTTTTTGCCGACGTAAATTAACATTTGCGTCGGCAAAATTTGAAATTTTTTGCCGGCCTATGGCCGGCTACTACGGCACTGACGTGCTGTGGAACACTTGAGTTTCCAGGGCTGTAGCTAACAGCGTTTATTTCTGAGATGTACCACGTCAGTATCTCAGGAAATACGGCTAGCTCTTAGGTCTTAGCGTATGAGCACACATGTCTTATTTTCATTTCGATACGGAACCAACCCCCATGGTCCAGTATATCCTCTTCGTTCCTTGTTCTATATTCTTTCAACATATCAAGTAAGGCATCAACATAAGGTTCAACATGTGAACCAAGGCCAGTCTTATCATTCTCGAAAATTATTCGCTGCTCTTTCTCAGTGTGTTTTCTGAATATGGTCAGCGATTTGCACGTCTTCAGGGCCATCATCCGCTCCGATTCCTGCGAGTTATGCAACGCTTGTATAAGCTTGATAATCTCGGTACGGTTATTGTTCATGAACATTATGAAATCTTCGTTCACGTCTGTAAATGTTATTAATAAAAAGAACATAACATCAATTTCATTGACGGTTGAATAGGAAAATATCAAGTTAATAAAACATTCCAAATGCGTTGAATCATAGAGCACCCCTATTACTTACTAGGAGCTGAATCATCAGATTGTATTGAATGGTTTGCATCAAATTCGCTATCTAAATATAATGGGAAACTAAAGCTCCACAAAGACTGAAAAGCATTATTTCAATAATGAGAAATTGACAACTGGTTCGTACTTGATAAAACATGAACCGGCCAGAACCAACCAGAACCGACCAGAACCCAGCAGGAACCGACCAGAACCCAGCAGGAACCCACCAAGAACCGACCAGAACCCAGCAGAGACCCATCAATACAGACCCTGCAAACGGGACCCAGGACCCTAAAAATCAAAGGCGAGACCCAGGACCCAGGACTCAAACAATTTTCTTGAGAAGATATATATTAGCACACAGCCTTTTATTTTTAATGAGAAAATGATTTGACACTTTTTGTTAAAAGAAGTATTGATTAACATTTACATTATCACACGTGGCTCCAGCTTTGAAGTTAACAAGAAAGAATTCACAGTTCTCCGAGCTACAATTGTATAAGGGAGAAAGAATCTGAATCTGGTGTGTCCCACCTATCACATATAGGCTCCCTGGTCTTGGGTCCCACCTGTTGTATGTAGGGTTGGGAGTCCCGATTCCCGGATCCCACTTTTCCAGTAGGCCTTTTACCACGTTACAAAAAATCACCCACACGATTATTTAAGTTAGTAGTGCACAAATAAATTTTAATACTTCACGATATCACACTGGTGATATTGGTGACTGGTGTCTAGGAAATTACTGCACTTTCAAATAGATCCACTTTGCAAAGCTGAAAAACTACATTGCAATACATTATTATTACGCAACTCGACACAATCAAGAGAATTGTTTGTTTAGAGAAATTTTGTGCACACTTCGGCACCCATATCCCGGGTCTGACTTTTGATTTGAGAGTCCTAGGTCCTGGGTCCCACCTTTGATGTAAAGATCCCTGGTCCCACCCTTGATTTTAGGGTCTCGGGTCTCGGGTCTCGGGTCCCACTTTTGATTTTAGTGTCGCGGGACGCGGCTCCCACCTTTGATTTTATGGTCCTGGGTCCCGTTTGCAGGGTCCGTATTGGTATGTCTCTGCTGGGTTCTGGTCGGTTCTTGGTGGGTTCCTGCTGGGTTCTGGTGGGTTCCTGCTGGGTTCTGGTGGGTTCCTGCTGGGTTCTGGTCGGTTCTGGTCGGTTCATGTTTTATAAAGTACGCAACTGGTTGTATTTTGAGCGTACCACTTTCTGATCCGTCCATAGTAATTTCGCTTATTTCGATATTTTCCAGGAAGTTGAAATGTCACTGCAAGTAACATAATTATTGTTTTGTGTTGGCCCCATGACATGGGCATTAGGGGAATAAGAATGGAAATTGGTGAAAACACTTTCAATATAGTTCCCAAACCTCTTGAATCTTCAATTCGCGTTTAACTGTGACCTCTTGTTTCATCACATTTCGACTTTTTCCAGGAAGTTGAAATGTCACTGCAAGTAACATATTACTGTTTTGTGTTGGCCATGACATGGGCATTAGGGGAATAAGAATGGAAATTGGTGAAAACAATTGCAATATAGTTTCCAGACCTCTTCAATCTTCAACTTGTGTTTTGCTGTGACATCTTGTTTCGTCACATTTCGACTTTTTCCAGGAAATTTGGAATTGATAGAAACAAATAGGGATATGGTATGTGTTGCCTGGATTCGGTAGTTGAGGGGGAATAAGACTTTTATCTTCTTTGCATTTTTGCTGACGTTGCTTTTTGGCTTGCGAATGTGTGCGAAAGATTGCGAATGTGTGGCTGAAAAATCTGAATGTGTGGCTGGAATGTGTGGATAGCAAATGTGTGGCTGCGAATGTGCGGCTAACTTGGTTTTAGTACTTTGAAGACGTGCACTGTACGAATTTTCTGGTTCATGTATTAATTTCATGTAAACTTATGCACGAAGTATACATTTTTTGGCTACACGACCATCGATTGGTATTTCTGCAAAATATGCTGAAGTATGAAAAATAAAAGACCATATATGACATACTTGAAATTTGAAAAAGGTTACATGATTTGCAAAATAAAACATTATATACATTTCTAATGTACTCCCCAGGACATTTTATCAAAGGACAATTGGCACTATGTGAGACTTATAATGTATACACAGCCAATAAAGGCTCATGTGAAAAGGTTGGGTAGAGATGGGGTATGAGCGCTCGCGTGAATATAGGAATCGGCGTGAATATAGGCTCTGCGTGAATATAGGCTTCGTCTCATTAATTATTAATGAGGAAATACATTGTTGTTAAGACGGGGGTAAAACATTTGGAATACTTAACAATAACAATTACAACCTCGATCCCAGGCGACCTTGTCTCCGACGGCGTGAATATAGGAATCAACCTCAATTATTATAATGAAAGTGAGTATAGGAATCGAGGATTTTCAATCGGCGTGAATATACGAATCGGCGTGAATATAGGCTTCATCTATCTCATGAATTATTAATGAGGAAAACATTGTTGAACGAAGATTTTTCTCTTGACGTGAATATAGGAATCGAGGATTTTTGTACTGGTGTGAATATAGGAATCGAGGATTTTTGTACTGGCGTGAATCTTTCTATAGTGTGTCGATAATCATTGTAGGGGAAATCAAAAAGGACTTTTTGATCCTTTGTGAATCATGCATGTAATCAATGTATTTATTTTCATTAACAAACTATTTTAACAAATTTTCTTGATGCCATTAATATATACATTAATGTTGTAACTTACATATATTACACACGACATTTATGGTCTGTTAGTGGTTCTGCACTTTTTAACCTAACTTGGCTGGGACGGCTGGCATCACATTCAGCTATCTCCCTTGTTAGGGCGCGATAGCCACCACCAGGAGTGCAATTTATGTACCACGAAGGAGGAGCAATGATGTCCTTCTGTACATACGGCCGCAGCAATGAATCAGAGAAAATTGCAATCTGAAGCAACGAAATTTTGTTTGAGAAATATTTTACGTATTCTTTTGGTTTTCTTTCTTTGTTAAGTCGATGAATTATCATTTATGCTCAAAGTACAAGGTACAAAAGTGATTGCGCAATATGTATAAAATTTCAATATAGTAAGTTGAAACTTACGTGGCTCCAAAAAACAGTATAAGTTACTATAGGTCGCATACAAAATACATGTACAGTATTAAAAATTGTTTATTAACTGAAAAGCTTCTGCTTAAAATTTTAACTTGCTTTGTTTTCTAATCTCAAAATTTTTTACGGTGGCAATTTTATCAAACAGTATAAGTTATGAAATTTGAAAATGCGATGCTGGAAAAATTTTATTTTTCAATACTCACGGGTCTGTCAGCACAATACGACTTGGGGAAAAGAATTCCGTTTTGGAAACCGCTTTTTCCATTACGCCAATGTTGTATCTTATTTCGGTAAGCTGAGATTTGAAGATGACATTGTCAAAACGAGACTACGATAATTAACAAATTCACGCGACGGAAAGAAAAGGAAATTATGATCTCGCGTCTCACAACTTGCTCGAAACACGTGTTCAAGAAAGAGAAGTCAAATTTGCATAATTTTCATTTTTCATGAGTTCTTTCTTCAATCTCAACAGACCCCCGTCTGCAGTATATAACAATTGACTACGTCACACTCCTTTGTGTCCTGCCTCATATTCAGAATAATTTGAACATTTTAATCTGCTATTGAAAAATGTTTAATCCCTTTTGTTTAAAGTTCTGACGTCGATGCCTATATTCACGCAGAGCCTATATTCACGCCGATTCCTATATTCACGCGAGCGCTCATAACATAGGTGGTTGGGTACCCAATTTGGGTGCCCAATTGGGCTACCTATTTGGGTACCAGAAAATTAAAAATCTACCAACTGTTTACACTTGATTTTTGTTCCAGGGTATTATCAGAGCATCTAGCACAAGAAAAACATACTAGATACAACTCACTTTGAGATAAAATCTTCTAATTTCGAAAAAAATACTTCGCCGATATTTGCGCGTTCTCAAACGGCCGCCATTTTGAATTCGGTACTTTCGATTTTGCAGCCAGTAGAAACACAGACCCGATCCAAACTGATGCCCGTGCACCCGTTTCTCCCAGAAAACAAAAACAAAGACTCGTTCAAATTTCGTTTTTGTGCAAATATACTTAATAAAACAGTTTATGTATATTCATATTAACGATTTTTTCAATTTATTAGTTTTACTGGAAATAATGATTGCTATATGCTAGTATTATTTAAACAAAACATCTTCTGAGATTTGGCCTGTAAATTTAGTTCTAAGTGGACAACGAGTAACCACAGTTTATAGAATTCAACTGGTTTCGAAAGATTCATAGCTCTATTGTTCTATGTTATTGCTAAACATTTTTGTGCATATTTAATTACAAGCCTGCACAAAAAAGAAGAAGATGTTTTAAAAGCAGGCGAAAAGAATGAAAAAAAATGATAACTGATCATTTTAACATTTAAAAGATTTTAGATTATTATCTAACGAAACTAAAGCATAACCTAAAACATTGACCGTTTTTTCCAGTTGGTAAACCTTAAAATATAAAGTCCGTTTGAGTAAAAAAACACCTTACACTCTGAATTATGTATATACATGTTGAAAGTGAGGCAACAAGCTACTGGTGTTTGTTTTTATTCTTTATGAGAATATGAGTGAGACTTTTAAAATGCAGTCTTTTTAAAATGCCCGGAGAAAATTGTTGTGTTGTTGGCTGTGGAAGTAACAGAAGGACTAAAGGCATTGGTATTTTTAAATTACCAAGTCAAAAGTTTCATAAAGAGTGGCGTGATAAGTGGTTGAACGAGTTGACGAAATACAGAGTTGTTGACAAGAATTTTAAAACGCAAATTGATCATGTATACACTTGTAAAAAAAAGTATTGCTTTATCACTTTTTTTTCATCAAAGTGTGGAGGGGACGATATTTCTCTCCATATTCTAAAATCAAATCCACCTGTGTGAATTGCATCCCGTTCTTCCTTTAAACGTATTTCATAGTACATATCCACCAAGATAGTGAATATATACAGTAATTTCCTTTTCTGAGACAATTGTGACAATTTCATCTTCTTCATTGTCTCTTTTTTCATTGGCAAGAAGTACATCACCAATCTTTCTGCTCAGTATAGTGGAGGCATTTCTTGTTAGTGAAGGCAAAAAGTGTTCACTATTTTTGACAATTTTTTCTAAAAAACTACTATAAAATTTTTCAGTTGTTTTGAAGTTGATATTTGTGTTTATTTCATTTTTCAGCATCATCATAGATTTTTTATGTGTGTCTGTTGTTTCTAAAAGTTTTTTATATCCATCAATTTCATTTAAAATATCTGAATCTTGAATTATCTTGTAGCTGACAGTCACAATAATAGATAAAATTTCCTCTGTTGAAACTGTGGGAATTTCTACTGAAATTTTATTTGATGATACATCATGCTTTTTTAACTTGTGAAGCTTCAATCCACCGTTACTCTTACACTCTTTATCACAAATATCACAACAATACTGTTTTTCATTATCCACCTAGAAAGGAATAGAGTTTTTTCAGAAAATGAAAAATGGGTATCCACATGAAAAACTACTCACTAATCCTTATTCTTTTTTCATAAATAATGTGATGATAGATTTTGTAAGAATAACTAACTGCTTAGATTAAATCTCTAATGCTATTTAGTTATATATATATTTTTCTTATGTATGTATTTTTTTTTCGACGATAACCCTCTGCAGTGGTGACACAACACACACGCCACCTATAGATATGTAGCTATTTTTTTACTTTGACCAAAGCTTGAAAATATACATAAAAAAGTATAAAATTTAATTTACATAACTACAAATGGTATTTATTTCTTCTTCCAATTCAACATCTTCATCTAGTAAGCCCAAAATAACTTCAAAATCATCATCCAAAGGGGTATACTCCACTACTTGTATACTGTTTTCCGCCATTTTATTAGAATGTGTGCAGGCTTATTCCAATCTCGCTATGTTTTCAACATCGAAAAAAAATTCAAATGCGCGCCTTTGATCTCGCCGACTCTTTCGAAACCATTTGAATTCTATAAACTTTGGAGTAACACAGAAAGGAGATTCGTAGCTAGTTAAACACGTTTTGACAAAGGTTATGGGTGGGTACATCTTTATTCCTATTGCAAGAGAGTTTCAAGCCTTGTAAATGTTTCAACTTATTATTATTTTTAACTCGACGTTTTAAACCAATCACCTTTCATCATTACATCATTTCAAAACAATATAGTGTTGCCGTGCGGCGATCGCGTCCGCCGTGAAGGAAATCCGGCTCCACTCCACTCTTGAAACATAAGCTTCGACATCTTTTGAAAACTTTTCACATAGAGGTCTTTTCTCTTAGGTTCCTAATAAATATCGAGTTGGTAAAATCTCTTTTACCTAAAACACCAAAAGTTGAAGCTTTACTTTTAAACAAGTATTAAAATTGAATAATCATTATCCTTACTGGTGTTATTTTTTCCGTAAGCAAGCGCCCTGAGCGGCGGTAAACAGAATTTTCATTCCGGTCTGTAGTTTATATTCGGTACCCAAATAGGTAGCCCAATTGGGTACCCAAATTGGGTACCCAACCTTTTCACATGAGCCGCCAATAAACTGGATTACATCTGAATGAAATAAAATATTCTTTATTTTGTTAGTACGAAATAATATCAAGGATATATTGACTCATAAACACTCAAAGTTCTGAATTGGTGTTAATTTTCCTAGTAGACTTGCAAAATTACAAGCACAAAAAAGCACGCAAATTTTGGTCATGCAAATCGCATCCACATAGACCAAAATCAACATATAACCGAAATCAGAAATTTCTGTTTTAGTTTGATTAGCAATATGGCATGCATTTATAAATATTCTTGAACTAAGTTGACATTCATATCCTGTCTATAAAAATTCTTTAAGAAATTCGAAAAATTGGTTGAATGATTTTTAAAACATAAAATTACATTTCTGATTTCGTATGCACCCCAGGACATTGCAAAAGTGCAATTGACACTATATGAAACAATAATGTATATATACACCACCGATAAACTTAATTAAATCTGAATGACATAAAACATCCTTTATTTTGGGGGTAAGAAATGATATTAAGCTTATATCGACCTTTTCAGATATTACAGTGATTACGTAAGTAAATCATATTTTTTAAACACTACTGCCAATCTTCTTAATTACGAACGAAATTCTCAAGATTGCAAACAGAAAAAGTAAACAAAAATTTTGATCATTAAAAGTATATACTTATATATATATCCCGAAAGGACAATTTTGTATTGTTACATGATGTGCAGTGTTTTCAATTTATATACAGACAATTGGGAGAAGTTTTAATTTGCTACTGTGATTAGGAAAGCCATTTCTAATAAGAGCATTGACAGTATAACTTAAAATTTGATCAAACATTGAAACATTAAAAACATTAAAACATTAACAACATCAGACATTAAAAGTAAGTGGTGCGGAGTAGACGCACATTTTTGATGTTGGACCTGAAAAGCTGTTTCAAGTATATATACCAGATATTCCACGACCATATCTTATCCAATTAAAGAATTTGTAAGCTGTATATAGCTATTTTACCTTTTACCTAACGTATAAATGTAAATACTACAACAGAGTTTACTATATTGAATTCCAAATTAGAGAATATTTTTCAATATAGATGGATAAAATCTTGTTTAAATTTTTTGTTGTTAAACAGTCCAATTTGATCACAAAAGGTAACTAAGATTGTACTCTTTTATACAGACAAATTCCATGATGACATATACTGTTTTGATGTCTCATTGCATTGGTTTAGACATTAAAAATTATCAAAGCCAATTTTTTCTGCACACACATTCCCTGTCAGCATAAAAAGTTTATATATACGGAACATGCAAACCATTTCCCATGAATAATAATAAGCTTGCAATGAGAATTCAAAATGGGTAAATATGTAAAAAAGGACCTATTATGAATAAAATTTTGTGGGGCAACAAAAGTAACGTTAGATTTTATCATTATCATTGGACTTTTATGTCTTGTTTTGTGTTGTGCGTGGAAATAAAAACAGTTAAGTGGATCAAAATACAACACCAACTTAAATAAACATGGCTTAAAGATAAAAAGGAATGGAGAAGAAATAACAGTTTTTTATTTTATTCCTCACAGATAGATACACAGCTTGTGAGCAAAGATGCACAACTTTCAGAAGCTTTGATCTAAATTTAAATTTTCAAAAGTATCAACAAGCAATGTTCTCATCTATAAATGTTCAACTTACAATGTTGTATTCGCAGTTTCCCAGTTGGAAGTTCATAACAAACCTCAGAGCATTCGGAACATTCCCGGGTGAAAATGTCTACGTAACTCAAAAAAGCAACTACTTTGGCCTTCCCGCTAACGTACAGATCGACAATTAAAACATTAAAGGGATTCCTGCTATTTTCTGACATTTCAAGGGATGATAGAACTCGCAAAGTTGTTTAAGAACTCTTTTTACAGTTTTTGGAAATTCTGTTTCCTTGAGCAGATATTTCGATTTAAAAATCATTAATTTATGCAACACATAATTATGATGTAATAAGATAGTATTTTGTTAGTGTGTAGAACTTCTGAATTAGTAAATACTATGACTTCATTCTTCTATCAATCAAATCAGAGTGGAAGCCCTTACTTCATGGTAACTTACAAAGATGCATATAATATATTAATCATATCTAAAATTACTTTAATGAAAAGTGCTAGCTACTATCTTGTTACATCATAAATATGCATTGCATAAATTAAGTAAGATTTTAAAAACGAAATATCTCAAAAACTAAAAATAATTATGAAATATTGAAAATATTAAACAACTTTCTGTGCAGGAATCCCTTTATAACAACATCAAACATTAAAAGTGGTGCAGAGTAGACGCACATCTTTTATGTTGGACCTGAAAAGCTGAGCTTCAGTATGTAAAGCTTAAAAAGAGTAACAACCTATACCAAAACAAACGAAGATGTTTCCGCTCTTCTGTTTACAAAACGTTGAGAACTTCAGAATGATCACAACTCAAGATAATTCGAAGTTTCTTCTACATCTTTTTTCATCTTAAAATATGTATATGTTTATTCTTTTTTAAAATCCATTTAATATTGATCCAAAAAATTTTTGTAAATCTAAAAGGGTTTCTTCGCTGGGAGACATGACATCCATTGCACGGCGTTTCGGTTTCATGTAAACGCACACAAGAAATATACAAAACAAGATGCCCTTGCAGGCATAAGGATTTCTGCAAAATCAGCTGAAGTATGAAAAAAGAAAGATTACGACATTCTTGAAATTTAAGAAAAGTTTAATCCGCAATATATATTTATTAAATTTCTGATCATGTACTCCTCAAAAATCTGGAAAAACATAATTGCCACTAAGCAAAACTTTATACCAAAAAACATCAATAAACTTGATTATATCTGAATGACATATGTTCTTTATTTTGATGGTACGAAATGATATTAAGGATTCAGTGATCAATTCAGATAAGACAATGAGTATGCATGTAAGTCAATGTAAATGTTATGAATTTAATATGTATTGTCAATCTTCCTAACAGAATTCCTAAGGACAAAAAGGAAAGCGTAGATTTTAATGATACGAAATACATACAAAATCAACATACATAACTGAAACTTAAACCTAAAAACTTAGAAACTTAAAAAAACATTAAATTTTTAATTACGCATACACCCCAGGAAATTCTTAAAGCACGGCTGACACAATATGAAACTTACGTTAACTGCCAATAAACTTAATGAACAAAAGAACAATAAATCTAATTAGATGCTGTGTAAGATATCACATTGATTACGTAAGTCTTTCAATATATACGGTCAATCTTCCTAATAACGAAAAGACTTCCCAAACAAAAAAAGTAAACAAAGATTTGGATTAATTAAATATGTGATCCAAATTAGCAAACATAACTGAAAGCAGTTAAAATTTACAGACAGTCGAGATAAGTTTCCTATTTGCTATCATAAATAGCAAGTCCTATTCCTAATTAAGAGCATTAATGATAATACAGCCAAGAACTATACAAGTAAATATGCTAACATATCTAGAGAAATATCAAACATAAAATGATGCAGGCAGAGGTTAGACAGATATTCTTGTTGTTGGAGCTGAAGAGGAAACTGAGCTGAGCTGTACGTATCCAGAACTTAAAAGGCATTACAGCCCACAGATGAAACAAACGAGCTTTTGTATTTAGAAAAGCTCAAAAGAATACCAGAGATTTTCAAAAAAAAACAAAAACCTTTCCTTTTTGACACACTGTTTTTTAAAACATTGAGAACTCGTTTTTAAAAAAGAATGAACACAGTAGAACCTTTGTAAGATAATCATAAATTTTTACCCTCTACTCTCGGTCTTGGAACTGTAAATCTATTCAACATCGATTGATCAATCAACTTTTGGAAGTTTCATCGGTCACGCTGTAGTGTACCATTATGCGAACGGCGTGCAAATGTAAGTCGAAACAAGATGCCCTACCGGGCAGAAGGATTTCTGCAAGCTTTGCTGCTGAAAATGCCACAAAAATGCAACACTAGCACACTAGTCCTGCAAAACTAAGACAGTCACATCATTCAGCTCGAGAAGCATCAGCATTAAATAAACAAAAATATTGATGCGACTGACAATGTTTTCGTCAAGAAAGTCAGCCTACCATAACATAAAAAAGGGGCTTTTCTTTATGCTATCGCGGAGATCATTTATGAAGATCTGTTTTTTTGTACGAATAAGCTGAATGATTGTTACTGGATATTTGCCACCCACGTACTCCAAAAAAGTGCATCGACACAATACGAAACTTTAATTTAACCACATTAAATATAACGAATCCTATAAAAAGATTGTGTATACTGGCGGCAACCAACATATCGTTTGGGCAGCACAAACTAATATATAAAGTTTCTATATTGATCTCTCCTCAGAATGAAAAATATAAATATCACAATAATAATTACTTAGAAATTAAAGCTCATATCTAATCTAAAAGTTAAAAAAATACAACATACGTAGGGAGAAAAGAGATAAGCTGATATAGCCAGAATACATCCAAAAATTTCTACTAAATATAGTATAAATAGCTGTATAAAGTGCATATGTTGGTGATGTTGGGGAGGAGCTGAAAGGAAGCTAAGCTGAGCTTTAAAAATCCAAAAGCTTCTAAAAATTGACTTCAAACATGCATACACATACAAAATACACGAAGGTCTTTCATATTTAAAAAGGCTTGGAGCAAAAATAAAACAAGAAATACCTTTTCTTCCACACACCATGTATTGGCACTGTTTTCATATTTTAAACTTCAAGAAAACTTCTTTCAAAAAACAGAATAACCACACTGTAATTTAATTTTGTGAACATGATAAGTTCCCAACAGTAATGCAATTCTTTATATAAAATTATAAGCTGTATTAACTTCTTTTAAAGCCATATTTCTATCAAAGAAACTTTTAGCAAACTACACACGTTCTTTCGCTGCCATTTTTAAAACGTTTTGTGGACGATCACATGGCATGGCGAAAATCAGCCAATAAACTATCGCTATTTAAGTGGAGGTGGCTAAATTAGCACCCTTTCGTAGAAATCGGGCATTATGCACCAATGACAATTAAGACGGCTTTTTTATGAACCAATGAAATTTAAGAAACAAAAATGCGTAGGTTTGGACAGTAAGATGAACAAGATGCCCTACCGGGCAGAAGGATTTCTGCAAGCTTTGCTGCTGAAAATGCCACAAAAAAGCAACACTAGCACACTAGTCCTGCAAAACTAAGACAGTCACATCATTCAGCTCGAGAAGCATCAGCATTAAATAAACAAAAATATTGATGCGACTGACAATGTTCGTCAAGAAAGTCAGCCTACCATAACATAAAAAAAGGGCTTTTCTTTATGCTATCGCGGAGATCATTTATGAAGATCTGTTTTTTGTACGAATAAGCTGAATGATTGTTACTGGATATTTGCCACCCACGTACTCCAAAAAAGTGCATCGACACAATACGAAACTTTAATTTAACCACATTAAATATAACGAATCCTATAAAAAGATTGTCTATACTGGCGGTAACCAACATATCGTTTGGGCAGCACAAACTAATATATAAAGTTTCTATATTGATCTCCTCAGAATGAAAAATATAAATATCACAATAATAATTACTTAGAAATTAAAGCTCATATCTAATCTAAAAGTTAAAAACATACGTAGGGAGAAAAGAGATAAGCTGATATAGCCAGAATACATCCAAAAATTGCTACTAAATATAATATAAATAGCTGTATAAAGTGCATATGTTGGTGATGTTGGGGAGGAGCTGAAAGGAAGCTAAGCTGAGCTTTAAAAATCCAAAAGCTTCTAAAAATTGACTTCAAACATGCATACACATACAAAATACACGAAGGTCTTTCATATTTAAAAAGGCTTGGAGCAAAAATAAAACAAGAAATACCTTTCCTTTCACACACCATGTATTGACACTGTTCTGTTTTCATATTTTAAACTTCAAGAAAACTTCCTTCAAAAAACAGAATAACCACACTGTAATTTAATTTTGTGAACATGATAAGTTCCCAACAGTAATGCAATTCTTTATATAAAATTATAAGCTGTATTAACTTCTTTTAAAGCCATATTTCCATCAAAGAAACTTTTAGCAAACTACACACGTTCTTTCGCTGCCATTTTAAAACGTTTTGTGGACGATCACATGGCATGGCGAAAATCAGCCAATAAACTATCGCTATTTAAGTGGAGGTGGCTAAATTAGCACCCTTTCGTAGAAATCGGGCATTATGCACCAATGACAATTAAGACGGCTTTTTTATGAACCAATGAAATTCGAGAAACAAATATGCGCCGGTTTGGACAGGATGAAAAAAAAACAAGATGCCCTACCGGGCAGAAGGATTTCTGCAAGCTTTGCTGCTGAAAATGCCACAAAAATGCAACACTAGCACACTAGTCCTGCAAAACTAAGACAGTCACATCATTCAGCTCGAGAAGCATCAGCATTAAATAAACAAAAATATTGATGCGACTGACAATGTTCGTCAAGAAAGTCAGCCTACCATAACATAAAAAAGGGGCTTTTCTTTATGCTATCGCGGAGATCATTTATGAAGATCTGTTTTTTTGTACGAATAAGCTGAATGATTGTTATGGATATTTGCCACCCACGTACTCCAAAAAAGTGCATCGACACAATACGAAACTTTAATTTAACCACATTAAATATAACGAATCCTATAAAAAGATTGTGTATACTGAAGGTAACCAACATATCGTTTGGGCAGCACAAACTAATATATAAAGTTTCTATATTGATCTCCTCAGAATGAAAAATATAAATATCACAATAATAATTACTTAGAAATTAAAGCTCATATCTAATCTAAAAGTTAAAAAAAATACAACATACGCAGGGAGAAAAGAGATAAGCTGATATAGCCAGAATACATCCAACAATTGCTACTAAATATAGTATAAATAGCTGTATAAAGTGCATATGTTGGTGATGTTGGGGAGGAGCTGAAAGGAAGCTAAGCTGAGCTTTAAAAATCCAAAAGCTTCTAAAACATGCATACACATACAAAATACACGAAGGTCTTTCATATTTAAAAAGGCTTGGAGCAAAAATAAAACAAGAAATACCTTTTCTTCCACACACCTTGTATTGGCACTGTTTTCATATTTTAAACTTCAAAAAAACTTCTTTCAAAAAACAGAATAACCACACTGTAATTTAATTTTGTGAACATGATAAGTTCCCAACAGTAATGCAATTCTTTATATAAAATTATAAGCTGTATTAACTTCTTTTAAAGCCATATTTCCATCAAAGAAACTTTTAGCAAACTACACACGTTCTTTCGCTGCCATTTTTAAAACGTTTTGTGGACGATCACATGGCATGGCGAAAATCAGCCAATAAACTATCGCTATTTAAGTGGAGGTGGCTAAATTAGCACCCTTTCGTAGAAATCGGGCATTATGCACCAATGACAATTAAGACGGCTTTTTTATGAACCAATGAAATTTAAGAAACAAAAATGCGTAGGTTTGGACAGTAAGATGAAAAAACAGAAAAACACGGACGATCGTAAAGTATTTCTTGCTTACGCAGAAATCCAAAAACTAAGAAAAACAAAGACGATCGTAAAGGCTTTCTTGCTTACGCAGAAATCCAAAAACCGCTAGGTTTGGACAGTAAAGCCGGATCTCCACTAGACGATTTTTAAGACGACGTCGTCTTAAGTTTTCGCGACGACACATGCGCAGAGTAAAACTGATCGTCGAGGGGAAGATATTCTCTCGGCGAAAAGTAGAAATGACTTTAACTTTTCGTCATGCGAACGACGATCGTCAAATTCTAAACCAATGGCATTGTAGTAATTTCCAACTTTCCAACATAACCAGTTTCAAGATGGCTAACAATGTGGAAGACACACTACTGTTGATATTAATACTGTTAATATTAATATTCTTTTTCAGACGATTTTAAGATCTCCACTTGACGATCGCTTCGCGCAAACTTTTTCGTCTAGTGGAGATCCGGCTTAAGAAGAAGAAGAAAAAGAACAGAGCCGGTTTTATTAATGTATTTCTTGCTTTCACAGAAATCCATAAAGAATAATCAATATATCATCAATATATTAGGTTTGCGGAGTGGGTGCGTGGAACCACCCGTTCGCCAGCGAAAATATGGAATGCGTGAAAGCCGGATATTCATTCAACAAATTCGGACGAGAGAGTTGAATGCATGAATACGCATATCCATAACTGAAAGGGCGCTATTACCTTTTCACCCCTTAATCTACCTTAGGCCGACTTTTTTTTGCGTCAGTAAAATTGTGCGAAAATGGATGAACACGGATTTAACGCAACCTAATTTTAGCAAATTACCCCTTAATTACGGAGAATTGCCAGAAGGTAAAAAAAACTTTTGCTAAAGTTAAATTTTCCGCAACTTTAATTTAGCGAAAATATGCTCATTCGCTAAAATCGCTAAAATAAGGCGACGCAAAAAAAGTCGCCCTAAGGTATCTGCCATATTTTTTTACTGTTGGCTCTTCATCATGGAGATAAAAAATAACCCTAATCCTAACCCTTAAAGGGGAACTCAAAAAATCAAAATTGATTTTTTTATACCATTTGGAAGAATTTTAAAAATGATGAAAGTCGGTTTTTGAATTTTCAAAAAATCATTTTTTGTTCCCGGGATATTGCCATTTAAAGTTTTTACTCAAAACTTGATCTCCATGACAACGTGACATCATAATGTTCAAAAAGAAATTGCTGACATACAAATATGTAAATAACTGAAGAAATATAAGTGATACACTGCTAGAATTTTGTATGTGTAGTGGAAAACACCTATAGATATAAAATCACTAAAGATAATTGTTGCCATGGTTACCCTGGC
This sequence comes from Turritopsis dohrnii, assembly GCA_027922465.2. Taxonomy (NCBI): domain Eukaryota; kingdom Metazoa; phylum Cnidaria; class Hydrozoa; order Anthoathecata; family Oceaniidae; genus Turritopsis; species Turritopsis dohrnii. The sequence continues at coordinate 69,608 of BQMF02000731.1, read as the reverse complement.
TTGTTTCCAGGTCTCTTCTATTTCTTGCTGACAAACCTATAAATGGGGATCTGCTCTGGTAAGGGATACGAAATTTCAGATAATGGAACAGCATTCAACTGGACGTAAGTTAAAGCAAAATTCTCCATGGTAACAGTGTTGGATGCTGATATATAGCTTTGTCAGCAAAAAGTAATAGAGACCTGGAAACGAGCCGGAGTAGCAATGGCAATAAATATGTTTGTTTTTTTCACAACTACAGTTACTTAGCACTCTACATGCAATGTTCTAACAAAATATCATTTAAACATTCTGAGCTATTCACATATTTGTATATCAGCAATATCTTCTTGAACGTTGTGATGTCACGTTGCCATGGAGATCATGTTTCGGAAAAAAACCTTTAAGCGGCAATATCTCAAGAACGAAAAATGATTTTTTGAAAATTCAACAAGATTCGCAAAAATGCGACTATATATTTCCCCAAAGTTGCAAACATTTTATAAAATATTGTGTGTACATTATTGATAACCATGAGAAAAATGTATCATTAAATAATTACAGTATAACTACCATCAACCTGATACTCAGATTGAATTTAATACCACAAAAAAACTTACTTTGAACTTATTGTGAAATGAAGTTGTTCACAGTCAAATTATAAGGTTTCTCTTAAAATTTTTTGCTGAGGAGTTAAAAAGTGACTGAGAAGTTACTATGGACACGTAGCTAAAAGTTATGAGACCTAAATGTGACTAATATTCCCCTTAAACATCTGCATATCAACAACCCCATAAATGTGTAAGACAATTATAATATAATGTATGATCTTTATTGTTGCAGAAGCTTGACAAGTTTCCTATCCTTTATACCATAAAATCACGGTAAACAATGTAAGTTAACAGAACACTTGCCTTTTGTAACTCGGATATAACTATCTTACAACATTATACAATCAAATTTGTATACAGGTTTTCTGTACAAAAGAAGAAAAGAAAATTGTTAAACCTAATTTTGATACCATAGTATACTTTCGGGTACACATATAAGCGAAGCAATCAAAATCTCTACTAACAAATATTACGTGTAACATTTCAAATTAGGACAGATTTCAAAAAAAAGATGGGCTTAAAGTGACAATTTATAAAACTAAATTCAGGCGGAACGATGTATTGTGACTGTTGACCTTTTCTTAAATGTTGTTTCGCAAAGTCCAATGTATTTTTTTCTTTGTAATTGGGCAGATCAGATTTTATGGTAGCTTCATAAACGATGTTTGGGGTAAGACATTTTTCGTTCAGGGGACATGTTTCTTTTTGTACGCAATTGCAGGATCTTTCGTTTTCATTCTTGTTGATGGGATGAAGTATTTTCTTGTTATGGTTATCAATGATCGATTTCACATTTGGCATGCAGCTATAGCTAACTTTGATGTTGTTTTTATTAAAAAGTTTGTGATATTTATGATGTTGTGGAAAGTGTTTGTTTATTAGTTTCAGGAAGTATCTGCCGATGTTCGTTTCTAGGTTTTTGTTGTATGGGGGATTAAACCAAATGATCTTTCTTTTTCTTCGGTTTCGTTGTTTATTTCTATTTGGTGTATATTGGAATTCGTGATTGTATCCTGATCTTTTTAGTGCTTCTTTGTAGTATGGTGTGGCTTGTGAAAAGATATGTTCGTTGGATGATAGGTTAGATAAACGGGTTTGTATTGATAACGGGATTTGTTTTAAAATATTCGGTGGGTGGTTTGATTCAATATGGACGTAGTTTGTTTCATTGTCTTGTTTATGGTACGGTCTATATGTTCCTGATTCGAGATTTAGCGCTACATCCAAGTAGTTAACTTTTTTCCGTGTATCAAAAAGGCAAGAAGCCCTGGGAACGAGGTTGGATGAAGAAGGAGAAGAAAACTGCCGGTTTTAACATAGATTTCGCCCTATGGGGAAATATATAAAAACTGTCTTTCAGCATTTTCAAAGCTGTATCAAATAGTGCAAAAAAATGAACTTGTGATTTTTTTAATTTAGTGTCCCTTAAACTCTCACCCTAAAACATTCTGGACACGGAGAGTGGGGGTGCGAAAAGGAAATAGCACCACTGAAAGAATATATGTAATTTTTGTTAGTTTTCTTGAAATGTATCATATCAATGTAATGTACATTTTAGTTATATTGTGATTCAAAGACCTTATTACTTCAAATGCTCAAATACCAAACTGTGCTCTCTTGCCTCGTTTTGATGTGGTAATTTGATGAATGTTATCAGAAATTGGCCCATTAGCAATTTTCAGTTATGAATAACTTAATATCAAGTAATGTCACAATATAAAAAATCGAAACAAAGTCGGATTTGATAGTCTGAAAATGTGTATTCAAGGATTTGATTTTGTCAATGTGGGATGGAGGTAGAAAAGAGAAGGAAAACAAAATGCTTTATGAATTAATCATTTCCTATTCTTTCATGCATAAGTACAGATTCAAAAACATTTCTGACAGTCATAGTGGCAAAAAGAGCATGAATAAAGATGACCTATTCTAAAAAAACAGCTTTTTCAAAAGCATAAAGAAGCACTAGGAAGTAAACCAACAAGAAATACATAACAGGCATCTTCTAAACTTTGCCAAAATGTTCAGGTAACTTAACCCAGATATAATGAGCAACATCTGGTTTTATGTTGCAACTTTAAATGTCAATCAACAAAATTCAATTTACATTCTTGATTCTTGAATCCGTCACATGTTCCTTTCAAATGAATGATGAAAAACATTTTGAATGTTTCCTGATAGTATTAGTCTCTAACCTCATATATATATGCTGGAAATGCCAGACACGTCACATTTGTTACTCCTGTTTTGGTTCAGCAGTTCCATTGTTTCAAGTATATGTACCAGATATTCCACATTTCACACGACACACATTGATAACAGAATTTGTAATTATTCTGAAGTGTTTTTATCGTGTATAAATATTAGGTAAATAAATAAATAAATAAAACGACCATATATAGTGATTCGTCTTAATTCATAAATTGATATCAATTACTCTTGATAATGCCTCATACACCTGAAATTAGTAAAACCAACAAACAAATTATTAAGAGCATAAATTTTCCATTCACGATCTAAAGTAATCAAAATCATTTATATGTATTTAACATATAAATTATGTATTTATAATTATATTTTTAGAAATAACTCAAGTAAGTAACATGTAAAGTTATCACAACTACACAAAACAAATTAACTGATTTGTTTCTTTACTCTTCATTGTCGTCTATTTTTAATTATCTTATCCAATTAAAGAATTTGTAAGCTGTATATAGCTATTTTACCTTTTACCTAACGTATAAATGTAAATACTACAACAGAGTTTACTATATTGAATTCCAAATTAGAGAATATTTTTCAATATAGATGGAAAAAATCTTGTTTAAACTTTTTGTTGTTAAACAGTCCAATGTGATCACAAAAGGCAACTAAGATTGTACTCTTTTATATAGACAAATTCCATGATGACGTATACTGTTTTGATGTCTCATTGCATTGATTTAGACATTAGAAATTATCAAAGCCAATTTTTTCTGCACACACATTCCCTGTCAGCATAAAAAGTTTATATATATACGGAACATGCAAACCATTTCTCATGAATAATAATAAGCTTGCAATGAGAATTCAAAATGGGTAAATATGTAAAAAAGGACCTATTATGAATAAAATTTTGTGGGGCAACAAAAGTAACGTTAGATTTTATCATTATCATTGGACTTTTATGTCTTGTTTTGTGTTGTGCGTGGAAATAAAAACAGTTAAGTGGATCAAAATACAACACCAACTTAAATAAACATGGCTTAAAGATAAAAAGGAATGGAGAAGAAATAACAGTTTTTTATTTTATTCCTCACAGATAGATACACAGCTTGTGAGCAAAGATGCACAACTTTCAGAAACTTTGATCTAAATTTAAATTTTCAAAAGTATCAACAAGCAATGTTCTCATCTATAAATGTTCAACTTACAATGTTGTATTCGCAGTTTCCCAGTTGGAAGTTCATAACAAACGTCAGAGCATTCGGAACATTCCCGGGTGAAAATGTCTACTTAACTCAAAACAGCAACTACTTTGGCCTTCCCGCTACCGTACAGATCGACAATTTTACCCCAAAGCTCTACACTGAACACTTTTGGGCTTGATCAATCATATTAATATCTACATCACAATTTGCGAAAAATAAGGGTAAGCGAGAAAATTAAGATTTTTGGTATGTCCTGTAAGAAATTTCAGCGATTGACGGCAGCCGAACGTATCACTCTGTTAGTATTTTGATGACAATATCTGATCTTGCCAAATGAGTTCCGTTCCGCACAGCTACACTCCGCAAAAAAAACAAAGTCGGTTGTAATAGATTTTTTGCTTTCGCAGAAATCTAATAAGATTTAATTTAATTAACCATTAAAGCTTAACGCTGTGATGAACTGAAGGAATTTGCGTTCTCCAGTCGGCAATCATGTTTTGAATTTCAAATTCTCATATCATTGGAAAGCTGGCAAAATTTCCTATCCAACGGTGTAGAAATTATTATCATCATCCACTCATTTCAGATTAAAATCTAATTTGAATTTTGCGTAGCAGTTTTTGAGATTCATATTGCATAGGAAACTCGTTTATCTATAGTAAATTAATAGTTCTTTAAAAGATAACTTAACAGAATTTTCTCGAATTTTTTTTTAGATCGAATGTTTGCAAGAAAACAGTGGAACAAGATTATCGCTATTACGTAAATGTTGTTTATGAAGCTGTTGAATACTATCAAGCATGCTGTGGATGGACATGGCCAAGTTGTTGGCTCCACTGTACTAAATCGAGGTCTGCACTATTTCATTATCCTCTTTGAATTTACATTACAACCTTGAAACAGCAAACGAGATTTATTTCCGTCTTAGACATGTACAGAGGGTTCGATCAGAACCAAGAGTGAAGAAACGAAGTGTCACCTTATCTGTATGTTGTCCTGGATGGATGCAGCAAGGAGATCATTGCCCACTACGTAAGTACTTCTATCTAATTTAACTTCCAGAGTTGGTTTCCCAAGAAAAAACATTTTTGTTATGGCCTGTTGATCAAATAATATACTATCTATCTTCGATAACTAACTAGAAAAACCTAATGATACCCACTCCCTCTTCTGACTAAGAGCTAGGTTTTTGAAAACTCAAGGTGACTACCGAAAGATGAATTCAGATGAGATGAGATAGTGTCATATGTGTGCAACTGCACGCTTTGAACACTTGTGACGTACAAAGTGCTATCAAGATATTAGATCCTCCAGTATGCAATGCAATTTTTAGATTAGCAAACAAACTTTAACCGTCTTTATCTTAAAAATATTTCCATTATTTCCACTCATGTGTTTCTCAAATGTTTTGATATTTCGATGGTAATTTAACTTTCCACATTTCTAAATGGTTAAGCTTTACAATTTTGACTTTTGACTTTTTGGACCAAATTTCCTCATTTTTTATGAAAGTTTGCACAAATAACAGAAGATGCTGATTTCAAATTTTTTCTGTCATTTTTTCAGATTTGGTCAGACTTGGGCCTTTGAGTATTATAAAAGTTCCACCTATATACAATTATTTGGCTTTTGCTGTGATATTGTCTAGTTATGAAATTGTGGAACACGTCCTGAAGTCTTCAAGCCATTGTTTCTTTCCTATTTTGTGAAAAGCACATGAGTGAAAAGCACGTGTTTCATTTCTTTAAACGTAGACTAAATTACTCTATATACATCTTGTAAAAACGTTCCATTTAGCAAGATGCAACAAGCCATGTGTACATGGAATCTGTGCAGGTCCAAATCGATGTAAATGTCGGTCTGGTTACGAAGGTGAAACGTGTTCTCAAGGTACAGAATATATTGTAAACAGTAAACTCTTTCTAATGCGAACATCGAAAAAAAACCGTTCGAATTACAAATCATTATCAAAGAAATCATAGGTGAAAGGACCATGAATTAAAGAAAGATAAAATCATGGAGATTCGGGTTATAAAGATTCGACTGTGATGTTGTTTTCAAACTGTCACCATGGTTACCTGTTGTCACTTTAAGAATCGTTCAAACTATTATCATTAATCAAAAGAATTTGTTACTTACTTTTTAGATATTGATGAATGCCAAACTTATAATGGTGGTTGTGAGCAAATCTGCAACAACTATGATGGAACTTTTGCTTGTGGTTGTGATATTGGTTTTACGAGAGCACCTGATGATGTAAAGCAATGTAACGGTGAGCATGCTTACCTAATGGACGATAGACTTGTAGCATTTTTATAGACGATTAATGATGGGTTTAATATAGACCTTTCTCAAACTCCAATTTAAGCACGGTGTTAATGCTTTGTAATCAACTATCGCTTCGTGTTTCCTACATATTCTAATATCTAATTAATTGTATTTGTCATTACTTAGCAACTTTCACTTTTTCTTTCCATTCCACAATGGTATAATTAAAGAAATCTCTAAAACGAAGCCATACTTGTTTTTTTCAGATATAACGAGGTGTTATATAGCAAATCAGAATTGATAAATTCATTTATTTACTGATGTATTGTAGATGTGGATGAGTGTTCTGCTATAAGCGACTTATGTTCCTGCTCGAATTATACTTTATGCAATGCAACATGTCTCAATCAACATGGTTCATATGAATGTCTTTGTTCGGAAGGTTTTGAGGCTGACAAGAAACGTTTCTGTAACAGTATGTGGCAATTACCCTTTCATAACGCTTATATTTGTAACTGGCATCTAGCGCAAATTCTTATTTATAAGCTTACAAAAGTTCTTTACAAAGCTTAATCACTTTTCTAGATATAGATGAATGTAACAGAGACAATGGTAATTGTTCACAGCTTTGCTTTGACTCACCTGGTAGCTATAATTGCGCTTGTTATGATGGTTATACACTGAATGCTGACAAACACACATGTGATGGTACGTGACTTCCAGAATTATTGTACTTTGGAAAAGATAATTTGAAATTTTTTAATGAAAGTCATTTTCATTAGCTTGAACGCATCAAAATTTACTGTTTCACTGTTCTATCTTCGATTAACCATGGAAAATCGATGATTCAACAAATGAATACTTTTGATTATAAATTGATCAAGTATAATATATATTTTTTTAGATATAAATGAATGCTTGCTAGCAAACGGAGGATGTGAGCACACGTGTAACAATACGATTGGTGGATTCTACTGTCAATGCAATCAAGGTTTCGTTCTTGACGGGAATGGAGAAACATGTTCTGGTGAGATCTTCACCAAAACATATTCATTTTCAAGTAACACAACTGATGTGCTACTCAGAGAATGGAACGTGATTTAAATTTCATGCATGTTTTATATCGTCAGAAGACAATCCTCGCTTTAGATTATTGGAATTCAGAATCTTCTAGTCAAATCTCTTCTGATTTTACTCAATTGATCATTTTGAACTCGCATCCTAAAAAATTCTTTTTATTCAATGTTGTCCACCGTGAAATATGCCACTATATCTTGTTATATAGATAAAAATGAATGCTTAACTTCCGACCATGGCTGTGAATACTGTCAAAACAGGCAAGGCTTGTATATATGTGCATGTCCCGGTGGATATCATTTGAACGCTGATAACAAAACATGCTCAGGTAAGAAACCACGCTTCTTCTCTAAACGCTGTCACAGTCAATGTGAATCTAATGTAAATAAATGAGTATAATAAGCAAAGAGGAGTCTACTGTCTGTTTAAAATCGCTGTTTTGACGTTATAAATGTAGAAAAAAATATATGAATGTTAGGTGTAGTTTATACGGTCGAACTTTTGCCTTGTCTAATGTAAATGTAATGACCTGTATTTATGAAAACTCTTGCATTCTAAAAAGTATTGACAATGTCTAATCGCAGGTCAATTGATTTACATTAGACAAGGCGAAAATTCGACCGTATGTACTACCTCTTATGAATTTATATCATCAGATACAAATGAATGTTTGGAAGTGAATATTGGAGGTCGTTTGGGAAGCATTGCCGGTTGCAGCCAAATCTGCACTAATACTAATGGATCATTTGAATGCTCTTGTAACGAAGGATACAAGCTAAAACGTGACTATAACAAAACATGCGAAGGTAATTATTGATATATACTTATGATCTGTGATCTGTGCATTTTTTATCAAGCTATACTGTCTTTTTTAAAAGCAACCTTAAGCAACCTTAGAAGTAATGTTGCTTAAAATGACCATTTTTTGGTAGTAATGTTGCTTAATTTGTTGCTAAGAATTAATTGAAAAAATATCTATTTCCAGTCTTGAATATCTTTCTGTAAGTTTAAGTATTTAAGTACAAAGTGTAGGACACAGTACTGCAACCTAGTGTAACCACCTAGTGTGGAAATTTTAAGAAATGTGCTGTAATGCTAGTGCTGCATCATTTCAAAATTTCATGTTGCTAATTTATGTAAGATCCTTGTAGTACTGTTGCTTAACTTTTTGAGAAAATTTGCTAGTGTTGCTTATAAAAAAAACGTGTATTCAAACGTAAGTTAATCCTGATTTATCAATTATTTTTCTGATTAAACGTCTGTTCGCAGCTCTTTTATACACCATTGAACATAAGAGCAATATGAGATATCTAATGATTGTAAACACTTCAATTAAATGTAAGCATTTCCATAGAGCTAAATGTTTTTACCAAAACATACGGCGTTTTCAGTCTGGAAGTCTACATCACGCATTCATCTCAATGTTTGGTTGTAATTGTAGAATTGTTCAAAGGCAGATCCAGACACTGTCAGAGTAGATAAATTACATGAAGTAATTTAGTTAGAATGTTCTAAGAGTTTCACAGAGTGCCATCATCAGTGGATGATTAAATTTGCAATGGCTTTCTTACTATAGATATTGACGAGTGTGAGTTAGGAACTGCAGCGTGTGACCATATCTGCATTAACATTATTGGATCTTATATATGCCGCTGTGAACCGGGATACTTCGTTGGTGATGATCATTCCTCCTGTGTTGGTAAGAAATAAAGTTGCTTTTTTATAAAGAATTCTTTATAATAATTATGTCAACAGTGTTATGGTTATATCGAAAAGCTTGTATTGAAATTTATGTAAATATTGGAATGTTTTTAAGGTTTCCTGTGTGAAGACATTCCCCCAATCAGCAATGGTTTGGTTTCATGTTCGGGAGGACGAACTGGAGATGTTTGTAACTTCACTTGCTCTGATGGTTACACTCTTGAAGGGTCCAGTGAAATGTTTTGTCAACCCAATCAAAGATGGAACGGCTCAGCTCCAATTTGTAAAAGTAGGTACAAACCTGGTAGTGACCAAGATCTGAGAACTGTATCAAAAGTAATGCAAATCACTTACCGCAAATTTATGTCGCATTTTAGGAAAAACATGCCCAGACTTTCAAGCACCTTTATATAGTAGTTTGGTTCTACCTTGTCAAACGTTTTATGAATCAACATGTAAATTAGATTGCATCGAAGGATATACACTACTTGGACCAAAAGTAAGGCAATGTTCTGTCACCCAAAATGGGAAAATGATGTGGAAAAATGATTCAGCTTCTTGTGAAAGTAAGTATTACTAACAAATGAAATTTAAGGATAATCCTATAAGTTAAGAGCATGTTTAATTTAAGGGTTAGGAATAATTTGATATTAAAAAAATATTTCAACATTTTCCTGTAAAATTTTAAGGATAAAATTGAAAAGCACACTTTCGGAAAATGGGTAATGGTTTTTATATCGATTTTACATCGTGGAAAGTTTTAAGAAAACATTTAAACTTTTTAACATTGTATGCAGAACAGTGGGAAGCTTAGCTGGTTGTTATCATAAATAAATTATACTGAATAATATATATAAAACGGGAAACAAGAAATAAGTGAAAGTTGTTAAATGATCTATGATTGTTTTAATTAGATTCGTTTCTTCAATTCCGAAAACACGCTCTAAGATCAGATGTCATTATAGGTAAAGTAAGATATTATTATTGATATAAAATTCTTTTTTTAGAATCGACAGCCTGTTTACCAAACCCCTGCCAAAATTCCGGCCAGTGTAGGATAAATGGTGATACATTCTCATGTCTGTGTGCAGATACTGGGTATAAAGGACAAACTTGCGAAATTGGAATTGTTAAGACACCTCAAATACCATTACTAACTGAGAACGTCATAAGAAGAGGCTTATCAATTCAAGCAACACCCAACGTGAAATTAAATGTGGAAATCATTTCTTCTGATCCAAACGTTACTGTTACTCCTGCAAATGTGACTTTAACTGATTCAATAACGTCTGTAGAAGTGTCGATTTTAGGGAAAAAAAGAGGATTTTATATTCTCACTTTCAAACTGTCAGGGCACGATGCTAAATCTTTCGAAAAACCACCTAATTCAATAGTGTATGTGATTGGGCAAGATTTTAACGTGAGTAATCCAATGTTGCCGGATGGTAGCCTTAAAAAAGGTTGTTTCGTTAATGACAAACCTGAAGGCACAGTGTATTCAAACTCTGAATGGAATTCTGATAGATCCTCAAATGGAATCATTCAGATTGAAGGACTAGATGGAAATCGTGTCCCGCTTTCCTTTTCCGGAGGTGCTTTCGAGAATGGGACATTTAATGGTTTCAAACTAACAAAAGGACTCACAGGAAAAATTTCATCTTCTCCAAAAACACAAAATAACAAAAACTGTTTTGATAACAACAATCCATCAGGTTACATTGGCGCATTGCTGAAAGAAAATGCTTTCTTAAATTCAGTGTTAAAGATGTTCAACAGTTATTCCCCGTATTGGATAAAACTCATCGCACCCCTAAACATCGAAAACTATGCATCTCGTGACTTAGGAGGGAATCTATTCAAAGGAGAAGAGCTGATCAAGAAAAGAACTCCATGTACCAAGGGATTGATATTGAATCCATACCATCTTTACTATCTCTACGAAACCAATCAATTTCTTACTGCCCATTTTGTGAACAAGAACGTAACATTACCATCAACAATACAAAAGTGCTTCGTAAAAAGTTTCTCCACCAATAATGTCTATTTTGTAATCATTCCTGACCGTAGAAATGATACCGCCATGCAATCATTTTCAGATGCAGTCACCAACTTGCTGCAGTTGAATGGAACAATTGATCGTGTTGGCTTCACAATGAGTGATGAACACAAAGTGATGTTTTCCTATGGCAACAATGAATTTCGAATTGATAACGGCAATAAAAATTTGTACCTTGCTGTAAACGGGATTTTCTCATGGAGATTCAGTAACATAACAAATATATTTTCACCATCACATATAGAGCAAAGTAAAGTTTCTGATGGAACCATTGAAATGAAAATAGAATGGACAGCTGCTTCGTCTCAGCAAAGTATAATGTTATCAGGAAAAGTAAAAACAGTGATTTTCAATCATTCAATGTCAGATAAAAAATGCAACGAAAGTGCTATATCAGGATCAGTTACAGAAAGTACTTTGAAATTGAGTAATGACATTGATAATATCCTGACATTCAATCCAAGGGGATCCATCCACTTTACGCTCCTCTACTCAAGAAACCATCAAGAAATCGATCAACATGTTGACAACATAGATTTAATAAAAATCTCCCAAGAAGAAGTCAATGAACTAGAGGGGATCAAAACTTTTCTGAATTCTATTACAAATGAACCTCCGAAGATTATGGATAGCATAACTGAGTTGGTGTTAATCCCTGATCAGATTGTCGCGAAATCAAGAGCATTAGTTGATTCTATAGACACTTTATCTGTTGATGAAAAGGGCATAAAAATTATGAACATTCGTTTAAGTTACTTGGATGCATTGAAACGATTTCACATACTACTAAATCGATACTTGGATGTCGAATTTCTTGATACTATTGGCATGGAAGACAAATTCGATCAATTCCAGAAATTAGTGTCGAGAAAACTCTCACATTTGCCCTATCTGGACAAAGTATATTTCTCTCAACTACGATTCCTAAAGCTGTTTATGATTTCTGGAAATGGTACCATCTGTCTTCAAAGCGTTTGTTTTTATGAGATCAACATAACCATATCTCATGGATCATCTTGCCAGCACCATTTAGACGTTACCAAGCAATCTACGTTTTTAACTGCCATCACTTCTGAGGATGTTTTATTTGGTGGACTTATTAGAATTAATCCAGCTACTACCATAGCGGTTGAACTGCCTGAATCTATTTCAACAACAACAGCTACATTTAATGGCAGCATTTCTGTTTATGGTGAGAATAAGACAGTGAGAGTTAAAATCAGAGATTCCAACATTAGTATACCTTTTGATGCCGAGATTGTCAAGGGTGGTATTGCACATTTACGTATATCTGCATCAATAGTTAAGTTAGCTAAAACAGATCCAGTTTTGTTTCACGTCAGAGGAGCATTCAAACAGTCTAGTCTACTTTTTGAAGATTTAACTGCAACTGTTCAACAAAAATTAAAAATTATCGGTGAGCGTGTTGAGTCACGGTTTCTACTTATACGGTTAAATCAAGAACGAACGGAAGTCATTGCGCAACGAGAAGCTGTATCATACCATCAGAATATGAGGAAACTGTATGTGCTGCTAGATCAGTTAACCAGCTTATCACGAAACATTTCAACTGCTGAATCAAATTATGATATGAAAAGACTAGAATTTGCCAGAGTAGCAAACGATTCTCAACTATCCATGGCGTATAGAAAGATAAGAGCTCAACTGCTAGCAGAATGCTCTCCACAGACTTGTTTATCACAATGTATACCTGGAGCTATTGTAGAGTCCTGCCAATCGGAAAGTTACGCTCATATTGTCAAACAAAATTGTTCCTCTGTGTATCAAAAAGTCGATACGTTTGAACTCGTTTTAGTGAATAAAACTGAGACATATACAGGATTGAATGTTGAAAAAAGATGTCGAACAAAGTGTCCTCCACTGACTGGGTTTTTTAGAAACGTATTCGGTAAAAGGAAGCGAAGGGGAGTTCTGAAACATCTTTTTGTGAAAGGTCTAGCCGTAGCATTCCGTCATCTAGGCGGAAAGGAAGGTCAAGTAGGGGCTACTGTTGGTGGAGGTTTTCTCGGTCCGGTTGGAGCAGTAATTGGTGGATTAATTGGCTCAGCATTTGGATCATGTGACAAGATTTGCGATGTCCATTTCAGTCCAAAAACCGTACGTTATCACCTATCTCGCTATGAGCAGCATCCAAAGAAAGTTAATGTGAAGACATCCGAGCTTTGCGAAAATTACTTTCAGAAAGTCAGAATTGGTTTTAATATGTCGGAGCCATGCCAAAGTTACTCAAAATGCGCTGCTAAAAGCATTGATTCGCAATGTGTTCTGAGAAATCAGCAGTGTTCTGAGCTTTACGCTAACCTTTCAATGGAAATCTCTGATCCAAAGTATCAGCAATCATACGAAGCCTTAACAGAAGCAGGTATCCTTTTAAGCTTGCTGAGAAGAAAGCAGAATGTACTCCTACAACGAAAGACATCGTTACAAAAGTTAGCTGATATTTCCATGTCGACATCTTTGCTTGCAAACGAATCAAGACGTCTTGCGATCAGTGCAGAAATTGACTTTCGCAAGCAAATATCTGGAGAGATGCAGCTCGTGAGTGCATATAAATCAAACAAGAACTTAATGGTGGTGAAAGATGTGTCATTTGGTTTTAATATTCTGGGTGGAATGAAATTCCCAAGACGAATTTTGCTGGAGATCGCATCTACATATAATCAAACTAACACCATCAGCTCTAACGCTTTCTTTAATATCGATAATTATCCTGGAACTATTGACGACATTGCAGAAAAAATGATCCAAGATTCAATAAGTCAAAGTGTAAAAAAATCAAGGAAACGAAGGTCTTTATCAGAATATCCAGGCGGTTCACAGCTAAATGAAAAATGTTTAGCAATAGAAGATGCAGGATTAGAGATTTACGATATTGGAAGATCTTTGACAGAACATATCAACCAATTTAATGACCATTATGCTAAGTACATAGAAATTAAGAGAAACAGTGAAAACGAAGTATCGGAATACATCATGGCGTTGCAATCTCAAAGTAGACTATCGTATGGAAACCATTCAAACAACATTGATGACATTGTAACAGAACTGACCGAAGATATAAAACTACAAAACGATGAAGCATTAACGAATCGCCAATGGTCTGAATCACTGGAAACTTTCTTTACGATTCTGGATATGAAGTTTGCAATAAATGAATTCAATAGATGTTTTGGATTCACTGATTGTGTGGAATATCATTTACAAACCATACTTGCATTGATCAAACACGAACAGAACGAAATTGCCGATAAAGCCAGGTTGAATATACCTTTTTGGAACCATACTATTCTTACACTTTACAATGAATTGCCACCATTAGAAATAGCTAAAAACCTTAGTGCTTCATTGCTTGATTCAATAGTGAAAACACACCCTAAAGATTTGTTTTGTGGCGTTTCTCCTGTCATTGATGCTGATTTATCTGGTGAAATAAAAGCAAAGGAGAATGATGAAATTGAAGTTAGAATTAGAATTAAACAGACCATTCATGAATACGATATCACTTGGAAAAAGGAGAACTTAGTAATCGTTGACCAATATTCTGCATCACTAAAAGTAATCGCAACTAAGGAATCTGCTGGTTACTACACTTGCGAAATTGAAAATAAATTTGGAAAAACCTACTGTGGTAAAGTCTTAGTCACGGTGTATACAAAACCGGTATTTGACAGACATCCGGAAAGCATTCTGGTGTATATGAATTCACCAGGTTCAACTTATCTAAACTGCAATGCTTCATCAATTCCCCCGCCAAAGTTCAAATGGTATTTCGAGAATTTCTTCACACATGAGATAAAAATGCTGACAGACACCAAATCAGTGCTGACAGTAAAACAAGACACCGTTGAAAGATCCGGTCTTTATCACTGTGTTGCTTACAATGATTTGCAATCAAGTGAGAGCCGCAAAGCAATAGTGAATGTGTTGAGTACCACAACTGCTGTTGAACGGATCCTTGTAAGTTTCAATACGAAAGCCAGTGCACATCGTCAAAAAAGATCTAATGTGCACTTCAATAACACGAACAATGTCCTTAATCCTGATCATTTGCAAATCAAAACAAAACTTGCATCACTTATGAACGTCTCTTCAGATTCCTTGCAAAACGTAAATTATCAAAAAACCAGCGAAACAATGGTCGACATTTCATTTGAACTTTACAGCAAAAACTTCACAAAGCAGCTCATTCAAGCGACACCAGTACTATCATGGGAAGCAGTTTCTGATGACATGGTTAAAGAACGAGAGATTTTGTTTCTAAGATCTCTTTTACTTTTCTATGAATCAAATCGGACACATGTAACATTTAATGTTGATGGTGATGAGTTTGTTTTGGAACCTAACAGCATAGCAGTGGAAGGGATGAAAGTTGCATGTCCCATTGGTCAAATAGTTTTAGAAAATGGATACATTTGTGGTACGTGTTTTGAAGCACTTTTTATCTTTTGGACTGGGTAGGGGAATGGGGAGGGCTTCTTCTGTTAGAGATGTAATAGTAATAGGTAATCGCACGTTTCTTAATCTGAGTGGAAATTGCTCTGTATTTTTACCAGAAAATGATCGGGTGAACGGATAAGAAGCCATTTACAGTTCATTTAAGTACTGCGTTAATCTCTGAACAATAAACTTTTACAGGTGATTGTCCAGCCGGCACAAGGTACGATGAAGAAGATCAGAAATGTGTTGATTGTGAACAAAATATGTACAATCCTATACCAAGGCAGATAAATTGCAGTTCATGTCCAAATGAACAACAAACCACCACAAGAAAATCTGTTTCACAGTTACAATGCAAAGATAAACGTAAGTATGACTTCTCCTGTTCACTCTTAAGGCTCACAAAACAGCTCAAATGATTAAAAGAAGAAGTACCATCTTTCTCAAATCCTACATGCCTGATGGGACTCGATGGAATAGAAACATTGAATTTTCTCATTATAGCAAAAGAAACGACAACACAAAAACCAGAAACGACTACAAAAGCGCCAATCACAGAAGGGCAAGAAGATGACAAAGAAGAAGATATGATAAAGATCGTAGTTCCTGTTGTTGTATGTGTGCTGTTTGTTATTACAGGTAAGAGTTGAGCAGTCTAGCAATTTGCCCAATATAAAGGAACAACCTGCGATAACAATCCACATTTCTTACAATAACCTACATAATTGCACGTTATTGTGTCCTTGGGGTTTCCTCCCTAATGCCTCAACATGCCCAGGGAAGCCAACGTGCAGTCAGTCGATGACACCTACTGGGCTGATGCGCTACCTTTAAAGCGTATCTTTGTGTTATATCGACTCGACATGTTGGTACTCATTCGAAGGTATTAAACTACACCATTGCTATACCATAACAAAGATATAGTCTATAATCTCCTAAATGACATGATCTTGCTATCACTATGTAGGCATCATTATCTTCATTGTATGCAGACGAAGACCGGAGAAGAAAGGTGTTTTTGGAATGCGCGAGAATCCGGTCTTTGAGATGGAAGATGACGACAACATTGATTCACCCTATACCACCGTCAACGCAAATGCAATCAATATAAATAACGCAACAACGGCGCCAGAAAAAATAAAGAAGCAGGAAAAAGGAAGTACGCATGCGTATGCCGAATCTAACATTTACGACGATGCGCGAGTTTTGCAAGGCGATCATGCATTACAATTTGAGAATTTAGCATATGCAAACAGCCTCAGCAGGAAGGAACCAACATCGGAAAAACGTTTCAACAATTATGATCATAAAAGTCAATGGGGAAAAAAGTGAAAGTGTGGAAAGTAACGGTTAATATTCTCGGTAACTTTAATATGGAAACGCCGGTTCAGTTGCATCGATTAATGAAAGTGGTAGAAAAAATGTTCAGCTGGATTGAGCTTGTCAAAGTTTCCTGAGAGATCTGATCTGGACTGTTATTTTGTAATTATTTTTTGTAATTCTTTCTTTTTTCTCTGATGATTCTGCTTATGCGTACAGACAGAAAGAAATGTTTTGACACGCTAATAAAAACATCATTATTTAAATTTTATAATTATCAAATTTATTTCGATGACAAAAATCAGATGATGATGATGATGATGATGATGATGATGATGATGATGATGATGATGATGATGATGATGATGATGATGATGATGATGATGATGATGATGTAATCACCAGATGATGTAATCACTTGATGATGTAATTGGATGTACGAAAAGTTTTGTGATGATTTTTAAATTTGTTTCAATTTGTTTTTTAGTAAAATATATATCTTTCACTGCGTTTATATGTATATATACTACAGTCGACTTTCGATATCTCGAACCTCGATATCTCGAACTTTTCTGTATCTCGAACAACATTTCCGATCCCCTGGCTGATTTTCTCTCGTTATCTCAAACTTTCCTCAAAACTTTCAGATATTCTGGTCGTGATGAACTCACTGGAAAAAAATGGCACAAAATCTAAGCGAAAATATATTTCATCTCGATATCTCGAACTGTCAATATCTCGAACTTTTCTCTCGGTTTTCTGAGAGTACGAGATATTGAGAGTCGACTGCACATGAATAAATAAATCAGCGTTCCATAAGTTAGAAAAACACTGTATGTATTTTAATGTTAAATTTCCATTTAATCATTATGTAAAATGAGGTTTGTAAGAAAAGCAATTACTTCGTTGTCATTTCATTCCCATACAATATTTGCAGCAGAAATTTCTAGGCAGTTATTTTTGATACGTTGAAAGGCATTCGTAAGCACGTAATAATCCATAAACTTAGAAACAAAGCGATGTGTACAATGATGTAAGTTATGAAAAGGTATATTGTCCAACAAGCTGCATTTTTTAAGAGTCTACAAACAAGGCTATTTCAAGTAAGCAAGTTACTGCCCTATTTCCTTTTCTATGTACTACTCAGTTCTTTGTCTATCATGCAAAATCAACCTCGTACCCAGGCAAGAAACCCTGGGTACGAGGCTGATGCAAAATTGGAGTTGATTAATCTTTTAACGTGTGAAAAGTGGAGTGCAACAGAGAAATAATTCTAAATAGCAGATCGTGTAATATAACCAAATAAACATTGTGACAGTGTGAGTTATAATTCCTCGTAAATTAATCAGTAAATTACTGACTTGGAAGATTTTAATTATGGAGAATGATTATTTACGATCAAAATTAACTTTTAAGGGAACCAGGGATAAAAAGGTAAGAAATTAATTTTTTTTTTCTTGCTTAAGCTTACTTTGGTAGTTGCATAGCTTGGCCTACAATATGTAAAATTGCTTTCCCCACTGTTCTTCTGCCAGGTTAAATTTTTCCAGAACGTAAATCCATTTACACATTTGTTTTATCAAGGATCTGGCGTCTATGATTTCCAGTCAATGAGAAACTTTTCAGCCTTCATTGTAAACATTGATTTCAACATTTGGAATGCACATATCACACCACTGGAAAAAAAGCATGATCTAAAGACATTAGGTTCTTGTTGGACCAGATAAGCTGGAAGTGAAATAACTTAATAAAATGTGTAAGGGGAGAAAAAAAGGGAAAAAAAGTGAGCCAGTGCACGAGACTATGGAGAAATATAATGAAAATGATGACTCAAATGTTATTGCTGCAGTTGCGGTGGGTAGAAACACAACAGACGATGGGTGCTTCATAAACTACTGGTAAAATGTTAGTTGATGTTGACTGCACTGAAGGTGTCGTTAGAGAAATATCAGAAAGAACGTCATTAATGGTAAAATCCAGATTAGTTTATCTATCTAGTTTCTGATCAATGATTTTGAATCGTAGAGAAATTCTTCTCCAATGTTGATGATCTTTTTTCCACAATTTCTTTATTTGTTGCTTATCCTGATCAATGTTTTGCTTTTCTCCAAGCAGTCCTCAAACGATGTGATGGGATTGTTTCCCTATGATCAAAGCAAATAAAGAAGATTCTCTACTGCATAAAAAAGTCTTTCTTAAATTTGGTCATATCTTTAATTTCGAATGACGTCATCCGTGACGTCATTTTTTACCCATTTTTGCCCAGTATAAGTCGACAATTTCAAACATGGGTTCTAATACTTTTTTGATTTATATTTAATGGTATTTGGATGGATACAAAGAATTTTGTAATTTGATCTTTTTCGATATTCCTTGCCCAAAGCTATGACGTTAGTTCTCGTGACAATTAGGACCTAATTAAAAAGGTATCAGGTGGAAATTGAAACATAGCCATCCAAGAACCAAATATCAATCGCAAAATAATTGGATCAGTTTAAGTTATTAAAATATCCTCGTTATGTTTTGAAAAATGGACTTTATTATAAAATGTGGCTTGCTCTAAGTTATTTGTAAAGAATTGAAAACAAAAAGTATGAAAACATTTGTAAATACTCTTCACACAAATGCTTTTACACTTGTATATTTTTCATCTTCAACCGCTTCTCTTCATTTGCAAGAACTACTTCTTGTTTTATCTCATCCATAGAACTGTTACTATAATTTTAGGGCGCCAGAAAAATTTTTAGATTTTTCGACTCGAAGATGATCAACTAGACATAGATCATGGCACGTACTATACAGTTACGTTCGAAAAAAACATTCGAAAATTTGCTCGAAAATGTTAGTAGCGTCATTCCAGAAGGTTTCTACTTGTTGGCAGTGAATGTTCCAAGCACGTGAATAACGAATTTGGTTTTAGGCACGCCAAACTTTTAAATTTAGAAGTGAAAATGTTATTGTTCCCTGGACAATGTCTTCGTTTTAAGATTTTTTTAAACTGGAGTTGGCAAACGATGTCATAATAGGTATTAATAAAAACCAATCATCAAGGGAAACGAAGAAAAGCATCTGGGAATTGTATAGAACACCATGTATGAACACCATGTACACGTTGTTACAGTACGTTTACAGTGCTGTGGAGTTTCTTGGTTGCCGCTAAGGCAATGAATGTTTGTGCGACAACACTGACATGCAAATTTTTACATTGCCAATAAATTGGATGATGATAAATCAGTCATTTTGAAAGATCAGCTGCAACATCTTGAAGATGCTAAAACGGAGATCAAATTACAAGCACCAGGTATATTTCTGTTTTTAAGCACTCCTATACTTTACTGATAATTTCTATAACTTCTATTTGAGGAAATATGGATCGTTTAAACTAGGTTACTACATTCTATTTAGATTATGCACGTAACTTACTTGACACCATTCCATCATGACTCATAACAAACATACAAACCGTGTTCTTTAGAAATGACTGGTGTCCATTACAACTGGCATTATGCACAATAGCTGCACTATCCCCACGACCAATTCCGATCAAACCCATTTCAATAACGGCCGAAAATTTAATGTATCTGAAGTATGCAGTGTTAACTACGCACAAATAACCGACTTTAACTTTTATTACACAGCTCTCTCCTCTAAACGCCAAAAAGAAGTTTGGAAAACCATCAAAAAGATCTTGACACCCAATCCAAATCGTATCAATATTGATCCTGACAAACTTAATACTCACTATACGACTCTCTCAGAACGAATATCAACCGTCAAAAACACTACAAAAACTGCATTCAAAATCTCCCTGATTCTGCAGAAGCTTTTTACCTGCAACCCGCATCCACTACAGACGTCAAAAAAGCAATTCAACAACTGCGCGATGATTGTTCGACAGGACATGACCAAGTACCTGTAAGATATATTAAACCTGTCATGGATTTCGTTGTCTCTCCACTCACATCAACAACTGTATCGCAAAATCTAGTTTTCCCGAAGCATGGAAGACTATTCTAAAGATGGAGAATCCGAAAACCGCCACTGACAATCCACAATCTCAATCCTACCAGCGTTATCAAAGGTATACGAGAGATTAATTTTACAGCAACTCTTTCAATACATTGAGAAGAAAAAATATATAAGTCGACGCAATGTAGCTTTCGTCAGGGACATTCAACATTGTCGCTTCTGTTGAAAATGAAAGACGACATCAATAAAGCAATAAAAGATGGAGAAGTAACCTTATCTATTTTAGCCGATTACAGCAAAGCATTTTACACCGTCAACCACAATATCGTCCTTGAAAAACCACAAACTTTCAACTTTTCATCAAACGCCATACACCTTATACACGACTACTTAACTGATCGCAATATGTCCAAATCGATGATCAATCATCTTCAATGAATAATATTTCTTACGGAGTACCCCAGGGCAGCATCCTTGGACCTGTTTTATTCAAATTATATGTAACAGATATGAACTCACCAACTCTTGTCTTCAATACGCTGATGACACGAACATATATGGACACGCAAAATCTTGTCTTTTCCTATAAACGCCACCCTCTCTGTAAGTGAAAACAAGACATATATTAATGGAGGATATTTGTATTTGCTCGAGACAGGACGTACATCGCGAAGTGTTCGTGTTTTTCCCATCACGAATAAACTGTTTTTAGCGAAAATGCCCGTGTGACGACATTTGCTTTCTGCGCTGTGCTTGGTTTCATAATCGTTCTCGGAGAAACGGTACGCCGGATGCGCAAAACTCCCGCTTGGGGAGAAACATACCCTTCGAAACAGTGCAGCACCGTATGTTCTCGAAGTATAAGATTCGCCGAAGCTTTACAGCGACTTTATTTTGTGTGTCGTCATTAATAGTATTCGTTTCGTCGTATCATGAAATCTTTATTCGTCCATAGTCGTATTTTAAAGTTCATCTTCCTAGGTCTTTATCGTCGTTATCGTTTATGTATTTTGAATGTTTGTGTTGGTTAGGTTGCTTTCATTGTATTCCGACTTCAGGTACTCTTTTCGGAACTTGTATCGGTTGATTAGTCGACAGTACGTGATTCGATATTCACTGTAGTAATTTGTTCCGGTATTGATTCTCTCGTCGTTTGTGGTGACATGAAAGGAAATAATAAAGTTGATTAGTGGGTTAAGTTTACCTCACGTGTACGTTTCTGTATCGCAGAGAATAAATAAAGCGTGTGTTTTCTCTTTTATAGCCCTCCATCGCTGTAATAACGCGCATGCGCGATGCTCTCCCATTCTTATTGCCAGAACCGAAAAGAAACTTCCTTTCCGACTACTCTTCGAACTGTCGGAAAGGTCGCATCTAATCAGTTGTTACCACTCGCAAAAAGCTTAGAGCAAGACCTACAGACACTATCAAATTGGTCCAAATCAAATAATCTGGCATTTAACCAACCAAAAACAAAAACTATGTTGTTCGCTACACCCAATATGTTGGCAAAACACCACCTCAATGATGCCAACACATACGAGATCAATCTAAATGACATTAAACTCGAACGCATCAGCAAGTCAAAAATACTAGGAGTGACTTTCAACCAAAAGCTTACATGGGACGACCACATCAATACAATACTGAAATCAGCCTATTCCGCTTTTCGATCCCTCATCAAAATTAAAAAACTTATTCCATTTCATTTACGTAAATAATTAGCTGAAATGCTGATACAGTACACATCCGTTAATTCGAATGCCGCTTAATTCGAACATTCTTTATTTCCAACAAATTTTCCGGTCCCTTGAGTTTGGTCTAATAAAGACTTATATTTTGTGCCGCTTAATTCGAACTCCGTTAATTCGAACATTTCGTTAATTCGAACAGTTTTTTCGGTCCCTAGGCTAAAAAACTGTTCGTTAATTCGAACTTTTGCGCACTATCAATCTAAAATTGTAATGAAAAAGACATATTTTTCTTATTTCTCGCGTCGCGTCTGAAATCTGATTCTGGAAACATTCGATTTTGAAAACGTTCGAATTTAAAAACATTCGATTTTGAAAATTTGAAGATGGAATGTTTTTTATTCATTCTTTTCGTTTGCTGCCAAGGTGCAAGAAAGATGTTTTCGCTAAAAAACGCAAGTACAACAAAAGTCTGTGGGAGAAATGCCAGGCTTTAAAGGACCTTGAAAAAGGGATGAGTAATAAAGATGTAGCTGCAAAATATAATGTACCAAAAAATACTTTGTCAACTTCGGTCAAGAACAAAGAGAAACTTATGGGTCCACTAGAAATAGGAGCCAATGCTAAACGACAAAAGTTGAGAGCAGGTAGCTTCGAATTGGTAGACAAGGCTGTTGTGAATTGGTTTAAAAGCATGCGGAGTCAAAATGTTCCATTATCTGCAGCCATGATCCAAGAGAAAGCGATTGCATTCGCCAAGCAGCTAAACGTTGAAAACTTCCAGGCGCTGGAAGGAACGAAGCCACATTACATTCAAAACCGTATCAGGTGAATCCTAATCAGTTACGCCAAACATGGTAGCCGGTTGGTGGGAAACCTCCCTTCCCACTCTTCTATCAAACTACGAGCTTAACAACATTTATAACGCGGATGAATTTGGATTATTTTACCAATGCCTTCCTAATAAGACATATCAATTCAAATCTGAGAAATGTTCTGGCGGAAAGATGAGTAAGATTCGAATTACTGGATTGGCAGCAGCTAATGCAGTCGGAGAAAAGTTACCAATGTTCGTTATTGGAAAAGCCAAAAATCCGCGGTGCTTCAAGAACATCAGGTTTTTTGCCATGCCGCTACAGAAATCAACGTAAAAGCTGGATGGATTGCGTGTTGTTTGAAGAGTGGGTCAGAGAGATGGACAAGAAATTTCATACTAAAGGAAAACATGTTGCATTGATTATCGACAATTGCCCAGCACATCCGGAAATTGAGAATCTTAAAGCCACGAAGTTGTTTTTCCTACCACCAAACACCACTTCTTAGACCCAGCCAATGGACCAGGGCGTGATTCACTCTCTTAAAGCAATTTATCACAAACAAGTTGTTCGTAAGATCATACAATCTATTGAAAAGAATAAATCACTTCCAAATGTTTCTTTACTTTAAGGAATGCAATTGTTAGTTTCAGCTTTGGAGGCAGTGACGGTTAAGACAGTAGTGAATTGTTTTCGGAAGTCTAAGATATCAGTTGAAAACCAGAACGCTGCTATTGCTGAAGATGATAACCCTTTCAAAGACTTGGAAGAGGAGATGGAAAAACTTCGTGCAGTGCAACCCGATCTTGTTTGTGACACAATGGATGCCGCTTCCTTCACTGATGTTGATGATGGAGTTGCCGTTGTGCAGCCAATTTTATTCACTGACGCGGAAATCATTGCGTTGTTTTGGGTACAGAAGATGTCGGCAACGAAGATGATGATGATTGTGATGGTGAAGTCGAAGTTGAAGAAGAACCCGTTGAATGCCCCAAACAAAATGAACTTTTACAGATGGTGGACTGGAGCTAATGAAACGGTTTTCCTTATTTTCAAATGATGGGGAGCTTGTTCAATCCTATACAAATCACATTGGACGGATTCTTGACACGCACTTTGCCCAGGCGAAGAAGCAAACAAAGATTAATGATTATTTCAAAAAATTGCAATAAATTCACTTACATTTTAATCCTTCTTAGTAAAGAATTTTGAGAAATTCTATCCGAATTTCCCAATTATTTCGATAATTCGAACATTCGCTAATTCGAACAAATTTTTCGGTCCCTTGGGTGTTCGAATTAACGGATGTGTACTGTATTAACAAAAATGGACTATTGCAGTGTAATTTTTGCTGAAGCACCCCGTTATCTCATAAACAGAATGCAGAACCTCCAAAACTCACTCGCTGGTTACACTTATAGCAGCTTCGGTGGTTTTGCAGAAACAATTAACTTAAAATGGCTACCAATTCGTGAAAGAATTGACTTGGCAACATCTAAGATAACCCACAAGTCCCTTTACAATGATACCTGGACAGAAAATCTAAAACGTACTTTTATCGATCGACCAAGGTCACTAAGAACACCAATAGAGACACGATACAAAATCAAACCATGCAACATCACCAACTCATTCCAGTATACTATCGGCCGGGCATTCAATGACCTCTCACCTAACTTTCGATCAATCCAAGATCACAAGAAATTCGTCAATTCTTGCAAGAAGTACTACATGGACCGAGCATTTGCCAAATTAACTAATTTATATAAATATAAAAAAACGTTGTTAATGTTTATACGTTCATCATAACGCACAAACACAAAATCTTTCGCATTTTGAGGTGAAGAGCCATTGTAAATATGGAAATGCTCAGAATAAATTCCGTTATTATTGTTAGAACATTCATTATTGAGGATACGATAGTTTGACATCCTTTTCGATCTTTTGATACGGCTGACGGGCGGCTTCCACATCAGCGTTTTACACATTGATATTTTTTGCCATTCACAAGTACAGATCACAAGGAAGAACTTTTCTTGAAATGAGTCATGTATAGATAGTTACAGTTACTTTGAATTTAAGTTCTGGCTCATGTTAACAACTGATGGAACATAATTGTTGAGTCAACAAAATATTAACTGACAATTTTTTCTTTAGCCGTTTGCCGATTTAATAAAAATTGACTAATGTTATATTAATTGACTAAATCTGTAGTGCGTTTCACCTTAATTATGTTGAGTTTGGCGGCATTTTACACCGTTCATTGGTGCATTTAAATTTGTATACCAAATACAAAATGCCGTTCACTATCGCTGCTTAATTCAACAATGTTTAATATCCCAAACGATTGATAACATGAACAAATTTAGCCCAGTAAAGCTAACTGACCCGATTCAAGGTCTTAATATCTGCAAAAAACTATAACAGATTCAGATGCGGAATCATGTGAAAACGAGTTATCTCACTGTTTTGATACTCAAGATTGTATAGGTTAAAAACTTCCTAAGTTCTAGTAAGTAAGTAACCGAGAGTTTTAAGCCCTTGGGCTTACATCCGTAAAAGTAGGCTCTTCCAACAATTAGGTGACTAACCACCTGGCACACGTATGGCAGGTCAGTGTGCATTCCGATCGCGCTGCTGAGGTAACTAAGTAAGTAACTGGGGTTTTTTAGTTCTTGGGACCGTAACGGTTGGTTCTTCCGCCCGCCGATTTGCAACTAGTAGTTAACATATACCAAATACGTATAACATTTCTCTAGTTTGCCCGAAGGCCAGTGTGCAGTCAGTCGATAGCTCCTAATGGGCTGATATGCTGCTTTTAAAGCGCATCGGAGTGGGATATTGAGATATGACATGACTGGACTATGAACACGGGTCGCAGCGGTCGCACTCAAAGGTGTTAACCACTACTTTATTGCTGCAAAAAGGGCGGACGTGCTGCTTTTAAAGCGTAACGGAGTTGAGTATCCAGATAACATGATTAGAGCTTGCACACAGCTCGCGGCGCTTGCACTCGAAGGTACTAACCAAAGAACCACTGAACAATCATTTGAAAGAAGAAGCATACCTTACTCTTACACTTACTTCCCTTGATAGATAAATTAATTTTTATTCTGTCAACGTAGACGGTCTGGAATCTGCTGGTATTCTGTATGCTAATCTAGATCACAGTAAAGTAGGCTAAAATTTCCTGTCATTTTTCAACCGTGCCTTTCTTGTTAATTGACGATTTTTGTTGGGTTCTTGGATTATTTTCGATAGTTGATTAAATGGAAACAAAGAGGAATTAAAACAAAGTCTTGTAACATCAATGGGCTCGTTTTTTGTCATACGATAGGTTGAAAAGAATTTTGCCCGCAACCCAGCTACTGACTGGCGCCTGAGAATCACCCTCAAAGAAAATTTCGTACCCTTACTTAAGAGGAAGTTGTCTAATTGAGCGGGTGACGCGCGGCTTCCAAAGTACAAATGGGATGTTTAAACATTCCAAGACCTTCCATGCAACGTTCATTGATAGCAGCTCTATTAAGCTTGAAGAGGCTTTCCTAAATAAACATTAACAGTGAATAAGAAAAATACAAAAAACAGAAAAAACAGAAAGTTCTACGTGATATCAAATACAACTCCAAATTTGGAATTCACTTTTTACCCTTAGGTTGAACAACAAAGCACAATGTTAAATTCCCTAGTTGTGACTAGACTGGAAATTCCGTGCTGTGTTTGCACATAGATCAGTTTCTCTATTTCCGACTACGTAAGACGTCATCAACTACAATAAATTTGCAAGTGATTTCAATCCGACAAGGTCACAGCATCAACAATACATATAATGATATAGTAAACTTTGGAATCCAAATGTAAATATAAGATCCTTTGCAATAGTTACAACGGAATAAATGCTATGGTTAATTTGCATTGCCTATCAAACAAAACAACAAAACGCGATTTTGCCTGAAAATCGGTGAATAAACTTGAATGAACTTTCTCATTCCTAACTGAAGCGTAAAAACCATAAAATAAGACAAAAAATTCAGAAGAACATCAGAAAGCACACGAAATGCTTGATTCATTGCTATGGACTATTATGAAAGAAAATCAGCTTTAAACACCTCAACAGGGCGTTGAGGCAATAACCAAGCGTATTAATAAAAACTGAAGAATGTTTCTCGAACGGAATCATAACAGCACTCGCACAAAATCCGTTGATGTATTGATACCAATAATGAAACAGGAAACTTTAGGTCAGCTTATCTTATTCTTGGTATCATCAGATCAGTTTCTTTGTTCTATAAAAAAATGGAAACCGACAATGTAGAAGTTACGTTTGAGAGAAATATCGATGAAATAATCAGTCAAAAATGTATTTTGCAAATTTTGAATAATTACTTGCGCGCTCGTAGTTAATCCGAGTGCGTAATTAAGGAATGGTAAACTTTTGCAAAAGATAGGAATTTCCCAATTCACTATTTATTTTTTTGGCTGTCAAAGGTCCACCTTTAAGAAGTTCTCTTCCGTCTTTCTTCAAAGCTAACAGATCGGAGGTCTGAAATAAACTTGTTCTTTTCAATGATGAAATCTGAAACTTTTGAGGACTAATTCGACACAGTTTGTCATATATTTGTCTAGGTGAAGCTTTATTGTTTGATGATTTGCATTTTTCCTTCACAGTGTTGTAATCAATTCTATCCCCGTCAAACATTCTGTTTAATTCGTCAACTTCAGCCTCAGACCACAGCTTTCTTTTTTTTGGTGTTCTTTGAAATTCTGAGCTAATACTACTTTCTTTACCGTGAAATAACTCAGTCACAGTAGCAGCACCAATGATAGAATCTTTCTTCATTTGTCTCAAATAAAAGTGGTCGTCAGCTGTCCTCTTGCTATGTGTCATGACATTAGCCGCTTCTTGGATATGTGCACTATCTATTTTCCTTAATCCAGTACTTGCGGACTTCCGGATGATATTGGCAGAAAGATTCTTTAGAATTGATTTGTTCTCAAAGTTTCCTGCCCGCTCCCATGAAAGATGAAGCCTTTTGCTAATGTCTCCTGATGAAACTTTCTTTCCAGCCCAACTCAAGAAAACATTATCAGATTTTGGGTTGGTTTGTGGTCTTGCAATGTCTAAAAACGTCTTCAGTAGTTCGAAGTTCTCTGGGTTCAAAATAACCTTAGCTGGCCCGAAATGCGCAATTGCTTTGTGATCCCAAACATCCATCATCACAACACCATCTGTGACGTTTGCCGGCTAATATTCACTCATTTTCATGTTCGCCGTAACCCCGGATCTTTGCGCAATAGAAAAGTGGATAATCGTATACAAATGATCTCTAATCAGGCAATATTCCGTTTGAGTTAGCCGATAAGTTGAGTTTGTAGACATCATTTCTAATAGTTCTAATGCCTTCTTGGCGTTTTCACAGGTATTGTAAGTAATGACTTGTTTTGTATCAACTAGCATTTCTTCATCAGTGATCATTCTCTCGTATCTTGAAATTCTCTTTTGCCGTTTGTAATTTTTACGCCATTGTTTTATCTTCTCAACTATGGTGTTTATATCTTCTTGAGAGGTATTGTTAACTGCAATTCTTTCAGCCATCAAAAATTCAAAAAATTCCCTCAAAGTGAAAAGGTATTTTTTTATGCTTGACGCTTTGATTCCTTTTTCATGACAATAGTTTACCACATACTGCTCTCTAAAGTGACTTCCATTGTCTTGAAAAATAACGCTAATATCATCTTTGACGTTCACGGATGCAAACATCCTGCGCAGTTCCCCAGCTTCTACGTTCACACGTTCTCTTTTCCTATTTCTATCTGGGCCAACTATATAACTTACAAATCTGTTGATAAGAGCAGTGACTTTTGGTCCAAGCCATTTAGTCAGAACTACGAAACTTTCATCCTCATCCGAAATAGATGAATCACTTGAACTGGAAAAATCGATTTCTGAGTTACTTCCCGTCTCTTCATGCATTTTTTGTGATCTATCTCTTGGTCTTAACTTGAGATTGTAGATATCAGTATTTGAATTCTATTCTTGTTCTGTCTGTACTGTCTCTTCTTGTGGATTCATTGAATTCTGTCCAATAGTTCGTTTAGAAATGTCTTGAAAATGTGAACCCGTGGTCTTTACGGCAAACTCAGAATTGGTTTCATGTGAATCTGATGAAATGGATAAATCAATGTCCGAATCTGTTCCAAACTTTTCAGTAGTCGCTTCTAGTTTTCGCTTGGAACGTAATCGCAAGTTAGAAAATCCATGACTAAGGGGTTCTTTTGTAGGTATAGAATTGTCTCTGTTCATCAATGTTGAATGTGTGTTGGATTGGCAATTTCGGCAATCATCGATGTTAATGGAAGCTTGTTCAAAAGGTTTTGATATTGATATTATTTTCTCCGGCTTCATGTTCATCTAACGAGTTTCCAGAACGTTTTGAAAACTTGCGAAATATTTTTCTTGGAGAACGTACAACTTCTTTTGGAACTGCTTGTTCAACATACTTAACTGCTCTCTTTAACAGCTGATAACAAATTTCGCCCTTTTCTAGTTTATGATGCTTCAAAAGATGTTCCAGCAAGTTACTCCTAACTTGTAAGCAAGATTCGATTGGGCATACTCTTTTTACGTGATAGTAATCATTTGTTTTGGTTTTCCGAGAACATTTCAAATTAAATTGACTTGTTGCAGCAGCTGCACTTTGCCAACTCCATTTGTGTTTATTTCTTAAATGACGTGATATATATGATTGCTCTTCTTGACACACAGAACATATAAACTTCCTCTTCAAATACTTTTTGGTCTCCTTATCTTCCTTTCTATTCATATTTCTAATTTTCTCTACAATTCCTAATGTCCCTACAATTGTTGTATCATCATTTTCAATTTCATCTTCAATTTCTGGAACAGTTTTCGGTATTGCTTCGGCCACTGAACATTTGTGTCGACCTTTCGTTGATCTTGTCTCACTTTCCCAACCTGCTTCAATCACCTTCGCCTCATTGAATTCTTTTCTTCTTTCAGCAGGTCCTACTAATTCGGTTGTATCATCTTCAATTTCTGGAAAAATTTTCAGTATTTCTTCGGCCACTGAACGTTTGTGTCGACCTTCCGTTGATCTTGTCTCACTTTCCCAACCTGCTTCAATCAACTTCGTCTCATTGAACTCTTTTCTTCTTTCAGCAGGTCCTACTAATTCGGTTGTATCATTTTCAATTTCTGGAACAGTTTTCTGTATTGCTTCGGCCACTGAACGTTTGTGTCGACCTTTCGTTGATCTTGTCTCACTTTCCCAACCTGACTCAATCAACTCCGCCTCTTCAGTTTGTGGAACTAGTAAGCTTTCACAAAGGACGAAATTCTTTTCGCGATTTCTTTCATTCACCTTCCTAATTAAAAGATCAAGTTTGGTAAAGTTTGAAGGATCCGAAGTGAAATTTTGATGTTTGTCTGATTTTCTATGCCGTTGAATATCTGTAAAAGTTTCTTGACATATTTCGCAATATTTCCGTGGATCTTCTGACTTTTCAGAAATAGGTTCAGTTGCATGCTTTTTGAATACCGACTCGCCAGTGCAGTTTATTTCTGGGATAAAAAAATTCCTGAAAACAATTGGTCTGTAAAGATTATTTTCATCCTCGATTTTGCAAAAGGGTTCATGCAGGATCTCAGTAGATAAAGTTTCTGCTGTCAGTTCTCGAGATTTTTTATCGCGTGATCTCGTAACTATGTTTTTAATGATCTTCTTCTGCTTTGAGGGACGAACTTTTTTCTCCTCTTTTTTGAAGGCCGCCTTGCATTCTAATACAGCATTTAACGCTTTCTCTGCCGTCAATGGCTTGTCGGGTATAGGTCATCCATAATTTCAAACAACAGAAACCTAGAAATCAAAAAAGTAACTCAGAGAAATTCATAACACCAAAATAAAGCAGATGTGAACCCAAACTAAATTCAAGAAAATGCACGCTAGACTCAACTACTAGATCACTAGAAGTATCCGTTCTCAAACTGTCTTAAGTTCTTTTGAAATCTGCCCTCATTGAAATACCGCATGACTCAAAATATATCTTCATTTTCCTTATAATGATTTCTCAAATATTAGTGGTTGCAATTTCCTCTTATAGAACTTTTTATGCAGAGATTCTTCTGACAATAGGCTACAAATTTTATATTCCATCTTTTTCATCATTGTATTAGCTCTTTTTTATACGAAACAAAAATTTTCGAGTCAAGTTACTGTAGCAACAATAATAAAGAAGACTTCCTACTACAATGAACAAAGAGTTTGAAATTACCGAATAATCTAGCAGACCTTGTTTTGATACGTTAGACAGGTTCATGTTGAAAATGTATGTTGCGCAAAGCAGGCGCACATTTTTCGTTATTTTTCAATGCAATAACGAGATTCGTATGGAAACAACATTGTGAGCACACGCCAAATATGAATTTCAGAAATGTATGTTACCGTGGCGGATTTGGACTATATACCTTTTCGGAAATTACGTCATCGATTCGGTCCTAAAGGGATCGATGCTGCATAACTTCCACACGGTCTAACCATTGTGTAGCTGAAACCAACGAAGCTTTAAAAGTAATTTTGACAATCTGGTTAAGATCATCATAACAAATATCTGGCTGTTTCGCAACAATATGGTTTTGAAAATTAGCAGTTGTTTTTAAGGGACTCAGACGGAAAGTTTGAGACTACAATACTTTGATTTTTAAGGATTTCATATCCAAACATCCTATAGTAGTTTGTGATTAAAATATGAATAAAATAGTACGAATATTTGATTTGCCATAATTTATCGAATACCGTAAATCCTTTAATATACACCCAGGGCGTTTATTTAATTTTCGAGATATTTAGGGGGCGTTTATTAGAGAGAGGCGTTTATTTCAAAATGAATGAATTCTCTTTTCTTTCATCTCTTAATAATAATCTAATCAACAGATACAAATTCGTCATCTTCTTCATCTTCATAAAGATCTTGATGTTGAATCCAACATTTGCTTCCTCGATATCCGATTCTGTTGGATCAGTATTAAAGGGGTCTTCCAACAGCGCAGCACCGGCGGAACACGGTCCCTTTTCTTTGAAACAATGGATTTTGTCGTCTTCTCTTCCAACCGATTTAAGATTGACTGCGTATATCCATGGAACGAATTGACGATCAAATCTTTCTTAAGCATATGACTTCTTCAGTTAGGTGAGCTTCATCATCAAAAGAAAAAAGTGTACAGAACGTTTCCCGTATTTAAAGAATGAACAAAAATTAAAATCAAACGAACAAACCAAATGTGTTCTTTCTTGCGTCGTACATATGTCAAGAGATTCTATTAAACGCCCCCTATAGGGAATTAGGAGACTCAAAGATTTATTCACTTATTATTCACTTGATGTACACGTAGATCGAAAGTATGTAAAATAAGTGAGTTGTAATATTCCAAGTTAATAAAAAGTCACAAATATAAAATCTATAGGTTTTCAAAAGGACTTCCATTGCTCAAACAGCAGTATATATAAATGTACATTTAAAAGTTAATGCTATAAAACAATCTTATTATACTAATTCGCATTTGTGTGTCACACTTTTATTTTAGAGAGTGACATATTTGGGTTTTTTTTCACGGTCAAAACCTTCTTATTTTTTCCCTTTTCGTCGTAAAGCCACGCAGGGGTGAGAGCGTTTTTTTTGATTTTCCGCGATTAGTAAATGCTCCTCCGTTTTGTTATTTTTGGTTTGCGCACTGGAAATCAGCCGAAAAACGTCTTTGGAGGAGTGCGAGCAATGCAATCTTCTTCGTTCGAAATTTGTCAACGATCATTTCGTGAGCAAGAAACTTCGCGAAGAAGACGTGTTTCTCGGGTAGCACGTGTAAGTGAGTTAGTTGTTTGTTTACAATGAAAAATCACATTTAGATATACAGAAGAAGTGCAGTGAAGTTTTTAAAAATTAGCTGCAGAAAGATCGAACGAACAAAAGGTATTATTATAAAACTTTTATTTTTGATTAATAAAAGAACAAGTTAGGTACATGTATTTGTATTTAAATGTATTTAAATGTTTGTTTACGTTTTAGTTATCAAGTATCGCTATACAGAAGAAAGTGTAGTGAAGAAATGCAGAACAAAATGATGTTTATTTACACAGTAAGGAATGGTTTTAATTTAGTTTTGAAAGATTAAATACTATAGCTTTGAATAGATATCTTATTATATGAGTTCTTTCGTTTAGTTTATACGCTACTGGATGAAAAACGAAGACGAGAGTAATTTGTTTTGGTAACGCGCGCTATTATTATTTTTATAGTTAGCAAAGAAGATTTGATTTGATTTATTTATTTACAGATCAATTAAAAATGGTCCCACAGCTATGACTGTTTTCCTTTCTCATGGCTGTGGAAGTAGGGAACGTGTTATGCTGTCAAATTGTATCTATTGACGATGTTTGATGCTTTGTCTGCATGCCTTTCTGCCAGCCATTTATGCCTTTTGTTTTGGTTTTCTTAAATATGGTTGCAGTAGAAGTAAGTATTGTAGCTGTTCTTTACTGAAATCTTTTTCTTTTAGGTCAGAAAAGAAAAAGTGTAGCTATTTATAAACAAAATTTATAAATGTATAAATGAAACACATGGTATGTTGAGAAGGTTATTTAAGAGAAGAATGGATTATGTATTTCATTGCGATTGTACTACAAAAAAGAAGCATTGCTGGGGTATATTTTTTTTCAGTTTATATTTGTTTACGGCATTCATTATTTTGTGTTATGTTAATTGCTACATACATACTTGCTAGGTATATAAGTTTAGCATTATGTTTTTATTTGTTG
Organism: Turritopsis dohrnii; assembly: GCA_027922465.2. NCBI lineage: Eukaryota > Metazoa > Cnidaria > Hydrozoa > Anthoathecata > Oceaniidae > Turritopsis > Turritopsis dohrnii. The sequence continues at coordinate 35,427 of BQMF02000731.1, read as the reverse complement.
CTTTTAATATCTTCTGGGTATTCAATTATGGTTTTGGTCAAAGTAGGGCATTTTGTTGTTTCAATTATTTTTATTAATTTGATGTTTGGTTGTGTATGCAAGGTAAAAGTCTTTATTCTGTTCAGCTCCAGTGTTGAGTGAACCCGTATTGACTCACAGTATCGGTTGACTTTATAGACCAAATTTTGTTTTTAATTGTTGTCTTTAGGATAAATGCGTACTTGAATTTTCTTTTTGTTTTTTCTTTCTTTTTGTTTTATTTTTTATTTCATTATTGTTATAGCATGATTAGGTTTTCTGTATTACCATTCAAGTATTAATTTTTTAGGTAATAATAAAAAAAGCATAAAGAAATGAAACTCATGGTTTTAATCATGACGTTGATGGTTTTGGGAAGAACAGACTACATATCATTTCAAAAATTTATTAATGGTTGCAGTCGAGTAGTAACTTTGGAACAAAAGAAAAAGTTGGAAGGTATCAATTTGTTTTGAATTAACATTTTGTAATGTTTGGTTTCGTATGTCTGGGTAAACAGTTCTGTGTTATATATTGCCATTTTTTTACATTAAAATAACTTCTCTTCTGCGTATAAATATATTATTCTGAGCCATGTTGCTATTTGTTTCTGTTTTTAATCTTCTGAATGTAAGAAATGAATTAAAAAATTAATGCCTGTAGAAACTTTTACACGAGTTAAATTTCGCAACACAACGCATACTGAACATGGGTAGCGAGCGACGCCGCCTGGGATGTTTTTGAGTTGCGATTCTATGATTTATTTTTTCGTGACGGGGTACGTACACGGGAATGGTGGATTTGACCTAATGTTTTCGAAGTTAAGTTTGGTAAAAAGTTTTTACCCGGGATACTAATCATTTGGGCCTAAATTTTATTTGGTACTGCGGATATGCCGCCATCGAAATCTTTGATCAGCGATATCTTCGCAACGGTTGGTCGTAGCGAAACCATCCCATACACTTTTTTGATCAGTTTTTCAAGCTCTACAACATGGGTACACTTTTGAGTTGCGATTCCATGATTTATTTTTTCGTCACGGGGTACATACACGGGAATGGTGGATTTGACCTAATGTTTTCAAAGTTAAGTTTGGTAAAAAGTTTTTACCAGGGATACTAGTCTTATTATACTAATCCGCGTTGTGCATACCACTTTTATTTTAGAGAGTGTTGTGTTTTTTCTAAATTTACGGTCAAAATCTTCTTAATCGTGGTCATTTTTTCGTTAGACCATTGATAATTGACGATTAGTATAATAGCACGCGGCGTGACGTCAGTTATTTTTGTCGTATCACGGGGGAGCCATTGCATTGCACCCCCAATCGAACGCGACGTTTTTGGGGAAATATCTCGAAAACCAATAGGGATAACTGACGTTTTTTAGTGTCAGCGATACGGGTGATGGGGTGACGCAGCATTTGGGCCTAAATTTTATTTGGTACTGCGGCTATGACGTCATTAAAATCTTTGACCGACGATATCTCTGCAACGGTTGGTCGTAGCGAAACGATCCCATACATTTTTTTGCTCAGTTTTTCAAGCTCTACAACCTGGGTACACTTTCCAGTCCAAATTCCGTAATTGAAATTTTCGTCACGGGGTTCGCACACGGGAATGTGGGATTCTTGCACATCCTTTTCGAAATTAAAGCCGTAAAAAACTTACGCGAGATACTAGTGTTTCCACTAACCTCAGATGGTTGGCGATTCTGTTCATTTGCGCGATGCAGTTCCTCTGCTTCTACCTCACTCATGTGTTTATAAGCAGCTGCATAAGGACTCTCCCGTAAAATGATATCTTGCAAAGTTTGCATGACTTCAGGGGAGCAACCTTGATTTTCTGGTCTTGCCATTCGCTCGTTGAATGCATCCATACCATCATAAATATATAGTTGACCATATGATGGAGGAACACCTGGCGGTGGGTGTAAATTACCTGTTCGCTGACATACCTGGCCATTGATACGAAAAACTGGTGGACCACGACCTGGCGGTACAGCCAATTTCGCACCCATAGAAGCAAAAGCAACCGAACTGTTGAACTTTCGAATATTTTCTTGAAAGTTCTTTGCTTGATTGTTAACACCTACTAAAAGATCTTTAAGGTCATTAGGATAATAAATATTATCTAAATGAACTTTACCATTGTGACAACACTTAAAATTAGTTTCCTCAGCAAACATCCTGGCACCACAAAACTGACAGACTTTGTCCATGGCACCAAGATAGTGTAGCTCAGGTAGTTGGTCTTGCCGAGCAACACGATGCAATTGGGGATTTGCATTTCGTTGAGCACCCCGCCTTGCCCTCATGCGATGAACATTAGCATTTCGCCGGGCTAATCTTTGACCATCATCTTCAGTTTGGCGATACTGAGCACGTCTTTCAACATCGTTCACTCTAAGACGTTCATTATCTGCCTGAATGTCTGGTGGCTGGATATCAATAAGCTGAAGCTGTTGGCGCCTTGCCTCAGCCACATCTTCATGTGCATGCCGACGCTGAATAACAGAGCGCATTTGCTGTTGATCAGGTGGCTGGAGCACAAACTGGCCATTCCTAAAAACTGCTTGGAAGCCAGGAATAATATTAGTGCCTCTTATATTAAACATCACAGTTCAGAAACACTAATAACAAAAAAAAGAAAGAAATAGCTACCAACTGTGAATAAACAGCACAAATCTAGGCAGAAGCAGAGAAGCAAACTGACTAATACAAAATAAACAGAAATAGACGAAATTGTGATAATAAACAAACCTTTCTATGTAAAAACTAACGTCTTTTCAACTAACGTATAAAAAATGAACCTGGAATGCAAATAGAAAAAGTGTTAGAAGACAGAAACAGTAATAGGTTGTAAACATAAACAAAGGATAAACAGCTCTTGGGAAAGGATAAACCGCCGTAAAGTTTACCATTTTTAAATTGTACGTATAAACAAATCAAAAACGATCAACAGGGCAGCAACCACAACCAACAGAATGATCTAATTAAATAAAAATAAAACAGCCATAAATGGCCGTAACTCAGCCGTCTTAACGAAAAATTGTGGGAATTAACTCACATTCGAAGTCTAACTACACAGACTCGCCTTTGCGTTTGTCTACATTTCGTATATAAGAAGAAAGGTAGCGGAAATCGAGATTTTAGAAAAAAGAAGTCGTTGTCAATTTCATCTGCTTTTTCTTTCCGAAAAAAATCAACTAATAGGAAGCTACAAAGGTTAAAGGTTATAACGTAAAAAAATGACAATCGAAAATCTAAAGAGTTTAATAAAACCAAAGGTGTAAAGATAGTAAAATATCTAACTGACAAAAAATACACAAGTGTTTTTCAAAAAACTAGGTTCATGGAATCATCATAATTTTTTATGATTCATAAATTTAGACAGCCAATAAATGAATGCGAAATGTACTTTGTCTAAAACACATCAGTAATATAATAACTAAAATCAAAAAGGCGTCTAAGTGAAAAGGTTGAAGAAAATCCATTTTACGCAACAGAAGACAAGTTCATGTGTGCGTCCGACTCAGTTAAACATTTATAGCAATAATCGCACCTCTGTTATCCAAATTCAGTTCGGTTGTATCGTCTTCTAGAAATACCTCCATAATTTCATCTATTGTGGTAGGTACAGTCAATGTTTTGGCTGCAAAATATTTGACAATATGCGTGTGATAAACATTCACAGTAGCTGAATCGAAAATCATTTTCATGCTGAACTGGTTTTCTAGGTTATTGCGTAAGCACACAATTCCACATCTAGTGCACTTAAACAATCGACTTTTATCTCCAGACGAAACATTTTGACTACAACGTGGACATACAACCCTTTGTTGCTCATTGAAAATCGAAGATGGCGGAAAATAAATTGATTTTATTCTCAATTCGAAAAGCGTGCTTTTAGCCTTGTTAATGTCAGTAGAGGAAGGTGTAAAGATTGTGTTGTGGTTTGTATTAAACGAAACAGTTCCAAAGTAGTCATTCACTACTGCACTTGTAATCAAATACACTCCATCGTTCTGAACTGACTTTATCCCATCACCCCACAATGTAACCTTTATTACACCCGTCTCATCATTAGCGGATAAATCTAACTTGTTTACAACTGCACCAGTTTTCCTTAACTTCGTAGGAATACTCGGACGACCTTCAACTGTGAGGTATGCTTCAAGTGATACTACATCTCGGTGAATTTTACTTTCTAATATTGACTTAATTGTCAGTAACTCCGACTTTGCATATTCAAATGATGGATTAACCACCTTCTCAATCTTTGAGTTATGTCCAATTTGAATATCTTCTGCTGTTGAATCGAAAAAGTTCATTTTTCTTTTCACCCCAGATAATTTGATAGGACTTCTCGTCTTGCAGCGTTTTCCAATTCGTCATGGTAGCTTTCATTAAAACAAACACCACGGAACGTTTTGGTAGGCGATTGTAGCTGCAAGTTAAAATATTTCAAATTTTGATTTTTCTTGGTATGCTTCACTGATGTCACATTATGTACATAAGCAACGAGATCTGCAAAATAACAATAAGTAAAATTGCCATAGAAACATTATATTCAAATGTCATTACAGTCAGACTGTTTATTTTTGAGACCAAAATATTGCAAAAAGACTTATGCATGCACATTGCCTACCAGCTGTATTCCCAAACATTTCTACGTTGCCTTGATTAAAGCTACCCAAAACTGATTTGATAATATTGTAAGTAGGCATAGTTTCTTCACGAGACGTTACGATCACCCAAAAACCAGTGTTGCAGTAGTAGTTCGAGTGCAAACACTTTAGGCAGTATAAATAAAAACACACACTGGAAACCTGCCTGGAAATGGACAGATGTTTATAGTTTAAGTGTACTGGAAACTGTACACTTCAGGAGGTGATACTTAATAAATAATAAACACACTGGAAAATGTGTGCCACAGTTATATTTCATAATATTACCAACGTACTGGAAATTGTACGTTGTAGGTGGTTTCAAGTGCGCTGGAAACTGTACACTTCAAAAATATGGTAAGCAACAAACTCACTGGAAAAGTAGTGCCTAAAGTTGATGTTGTGTATAGTGCATCATAAAGTCAACAAAAACTAGTAGAAAGAAATTTTTAAAAATAACAAACACACTGGAAACAAGTATGGCTACAGTAAAAAAAAATAACTAAAAGTAAATTTGGGGGAACAAATAAGCAAAAACCAACCTCTTTCTCTTTCGTAACTGCTTCGTAAGGAACTCCACGCTTTAACTTGGGGAGAGCACAAGATTTACGACTTACACCATTTTGAAGAACCGTGCGCTGCGCATGATGGAGGTGAAAGCGTGCAGCCTGGATACCGCGTGGGAAGGTTAGGCTCCGAAAAAAGTTCGACGACACGACAAAAAGAGGATTTTAATACTCAGCTGCCGTAAACGGCCGGCTGAGTAAAAATCGTCATACATTAGCCAGTAAGTAGCCTATTTTAAAATTTTAAACAAACGGTTTACCTGATCTTCGCTTTGATAATACAATACAAACAATTTTATGTATACGATATTGTTTCGCAAGCGTCCTTACTGGAAAATTAAAAATTAATTTGTTTACGTTCTGAACGAATTGGTTGCTATAGTTTGCCCGATTGTGGAAAACAATTTCGATTGGTTCAAAAGCATCACGTCAATCAAAACAATCAAAATAAATCAAAATAAATGCGCATTGTATAGGTTTCCCGAAAGAAACGTCACACTTCGATTACGTATCATGTATACGTGTATACTGATTACGTAACTTTAGAAAGTGTCTCTCGGCCTCTACCAGGTATTATGCGCATTGTGTTGGTCTCCCGAAAGAAACGCGACACTTAAATTACGTAACATTAAAAAAAGTGCCTGTCGCCGCTGCGTGGTTTTACGACGAAAAGGGAAAAAATAAGAAGGTTTTGACCGTGCAAAAAAAAGTAAATATATCACTCTCTAAAATAAAAGTGGGATGCACAATTGCGAATTAGTATAATAAGACTAGTATCCCGGGTAAAACCTTTCACGTTCATTTGTGTGCGGCAAGTTATTATGCGCATGTGCGAATATTTTCTCTGAAAAAGCCGTTAAAGATGGCGGAGTGGACTGGAAGAGAGATTGCTTTTATTTGTTTTTCTGGATGAATATGTAATAAAAAGCATATTTAATACGGTTAGAGACCGCTGACCGAATGTCATTGCAGACACAAGTCATTACTTTCACTTTTAAAATTATTTTTTTAAATTCTACTCACGTGGGGAAGAGTACAGGATCAGCAAAGCGAGCACTGTACAAACTGCATTTCCCAGAGGGTATACTGACTAATTGCTGAAATATATCACAAAAAAATTTTTTTAGAGGGTTTGTTGAATATGTATTGGTAGTATTAAGGTATATGAAGTAGATGGTGCATAATTTGATATGGTGTCAGTTTTTTATGGGTATTTGTTTTGGTTTAAAGATGGCTCTCAGATCAAGCACCAAAAACCTTCATTCAGGAACACTTTACTTCAAGAAAGACTGTGAATGTGAAATTGTTTTAACTACTAATAAGCTATATACAAAAATGAATGTATTTTGAACCTTTGCATTTCCTTTTTTGTCTGCTGTGGTGTCATTAACTGGGAGAAACCCAGTTCTTGAATCCAGCAGATGTAATACGAGTTTTTAAAATTTCCTGATCATTTGAGTAGCACTGACGTTTCACTTGTTTCATGGTATCTGTTTTTAAGCAGTCCCATCTAGATTAGTATATTGAAAGCTTTCGAATAATTTAATTTCTAAAGTGGTAAATCGAGTAAATGAAAACAGATTTATTCTGAACAAGGAAGCTTTGAAAGTCAATGAGTTTTTCTGAAAGACTGTTTATTCATTCCCTTACTTATATATCTTATGATGAAGTCAGCTTTTATAGATATACATTGGGTTACTATTTTTTCGAAGAAGCTTCAGAAATTTGTTTTACTCTCTAACAAATGTTGATTCTGGAGACATTGATGGATAAAAAACTTGTGATTTATGCATTCAATATATTTATTTGACTTTAGCAGAATAATGTTTTAACGTTTCATTGTTTTCTAGCAGGTAATGTAATAAATATATAAACAATATTCAGTATGAAAATAGAAAAGGTTATTGAAGTAAAATATTCAATTCACAAGGAGTGCATAAGAAAAAGGAAATTGATGCTTGTGAACATAGATAATTCATAAAGTATTCGCAGAAATTTGTGACTATTATCGAGGACGAAACCATTGAAGAAGTAATCATTTCTAAAGGGACATTGTTCATGTAGAGAATGTTGAGGAGGAAACCATTGAAGAATTAACAATCTCTGAAGATACAGATGTAGCTTGTTGATTAGGATGTATCAAATTCTATGACAATTCCTCACTTGTTTCGTACAATAATGCTGTGTTTTTGGTGAAGCTTTTGAAGATACACTGGAATCTTGTTATGATTCGTAGTCTTTTCACATCTCAGTGTAACCTTGGAACAAGGTTTGGAATGAATAATCATAGAAACTTTGAAACAGTTTACTTACGACATTATTATGCTTTTGTTGTTGTTTGTCAAAAAAATTGGCTGGAAAAGAAAGATTATATGTTTTTTTATTAATTGTGTATAATACTTAATTTATCTAGTTTAACTAAGATCAACCAGATTTAAATGATATGACATTGGAATTAGTTCTTGAAATTTCCTGCTTGATGACATGTAGCACTACATTCTGAGGAGTTGCTTTTTCGTACATTCAAATTCATTGTTAACTTTTTGCTGTGTTTTCAAATAATTTTAGGTTTTTTCACATTCAATTTCGAACCTCACTCTAAAGCATTTAGTCATTTGTTTAACATTACTATCAGTGACAACATAAGTAAAGTTTGCACTGCGGGATGGACATTTTGTTTCTGTCTTTCCATTTTGTCAGGCAGCAAAGGCACATTGTGTGTGTTTACATTTCATAGCTGAATAGGTTGTAAATTCAATGTAAAACACAAAGGATGTTTGCACAGTTCTGTGGGTTTTCAGCAGATAGTGTGGGGTTCATGTTATCAGGCAATGACAAAGGGAAGGAGTGTTTTGATGTGTTCAGAAGATTTCAGATTTTGACCAAACATCTTTTTTTTTATCTTCCCCTTTTGTGGATTTTTTCTGCGGTCTGCCTTTCGCTTATGTTTTCACAGAATTGCAGATAACATATTTGGGAGTTTCCTGACCACTCAGTAAAGGTGTGATCCTCTCTGTGTGTTCACGAAAGTTTCTATATTCCTCCAATTTGAATAGCAATTCAAGTCAAGCATGTGTTTTTGGGGTAGATCCCTGCTCTATCCTGACACCAGTCAACTCAGAATGCTATCTTTTATTCTGTAAAGTAAAAGTATAATTTTAAAAAGGATTTTTTTCAGGCTATTTCCACACGATCTACTAAGTTTCTGAAATGTACTTCAAGAGGGTGGCCATATTGAGGTGGTTGACGATATTTCCGATAACATCCTTAAAAAAACTGACACCAACGTGGAATTTTCAGGAAAACTAGATAAAAGATAGATGTTTCGAATTAAATTGTGTTTCTTGACTTAAAAAATATTTTGATGCTTCATTTTTGTCGTTTTCATGATGCTATGCCTGAGAGCACGTCTCTGTAGTAAATCAAAGAATAGCTATCGATTCAATCGAAAATCGAATATCATAGCTGTGTCTGTCTATTCTGTGGTCTTTATTAATTCAAACAAAAACATCTGCTTTCGCATTTTATTAACGAAATATGATAAATTTCCTAATTTAAGAAGGTATATGAAACTACTCAAAATCTTTCATCAGAAGTTTCCATGTTGATTTTTCATAATCTTGCTGACGCATGCGCATAATAACATTCCGCCTGCACGCAAAACTGAACGAACGTGCTTTTTACCGAACTTAACTTCGAAAACAGTAGGTCAAATCCACCATTGCCGTGTACGTACCCCGTGACGAAAAAATAAATCATGGAATCGCAACTCAAAAGTGTACCCATGTTGTAGAGCTTGAAAAACTGAGCAAAAAAATGTATGGGATTGTTTCGCTACGACCAACGGTTGCAGAGATATCATCGGTCAAAGATTGTGATGACGTCATATCCGCAGTACCAAATAAAATTTAGGACCAAATGTTGCGTCACTCCATCACCCGTGTCACCGACCCTAAAAAACGTCAGTTATCCCTATTGGTTTTCGAGATATTTCCCCAAAAACGTCGCGTTCGATTGGGGGTGCAATGCAATGGCTCCCCCGTGATACAACAAAAATAACTGACGTCACGCCGCGTGCTATTATACTAATCGTCAATTATCAATGGTCTAACGAAAAAATGACCACGATTAAGAAGATTTTGACCGTAAATTTAGAAAAAACACAACACTCTCTAAAATAAAAGTGGTATGCACAACGCGGATTAGTATAATAAGACTAGTATCTCGCGTAAAAGATTTTTACGACTTTAATTACGAAAAGAATCTGCAGAAATACGACGCGTTCCCAAGTGTGTACCCCGTGACGAAAATTTTAATTACCGAATTCGAAATAGAAAGTGTACCCATGCTGTAGAGCTTGAAAAACTGAGCAAAAAAATGTATGGGATCGTTTTGCTACGACCAACCGTTGCGGAGATATCGTCGATCAAAGGTTTTGATGACGTCATATCCGCAGTACCAAATAAATTTTAGGCCCAAATGTTGCGTCACCCCATCGCCCGTGCCACCAACCCTAAAAAACGTCAGTTATCCCAATTGGTTCCCGAGATAATTCCCCAAAAACGTCGCGTTCGATTGGGGTTGCAATGCAATGATTCCCCCGTGATGCGATAAAAATAACTGACGTCACGCCGCGTGCTATTATACTAATCGTCAATATTATCAATGGTCTAACGAAAAAATGACCACGATTAAGAAGATTTTGACCGTAAATTTAGTAAAAACACAACACTCTCTAAAATAAAAGTGGTATGCACAACGCGGATTAGTATATATAGACTAGCCGCCCAGGCGGCGTCGCTCGCCACCCATGTTCAGTATGCGTTCTGTCACAGAATTTCACTTGTATAAAAGTTTTTTACAGGCATTAATTTGTTATTACATTCAGAAGATTAAAAACAGAAACAAATAGCAACATGGCTCAGTATATATATTTATACGCAGAAGAGAAGTAACTTTAATGTAAAAAAATGGCAATATATAACACAGAACTGTTTACCCAGACATACGAAACCAAACATTACAAAATGTTAATTCAAAACAAATTGATACCTTCCAACTTTTTCTTTTGTTCCAAAGTTACTACTGGACTGCAACCATTAATGAATTTTTGAAATGATATATAGTCTGTTCTTCCCAAAACCATCAACGTCATGATTAAAACCATGAGTTTCATTTCTTTATGATTTTTTTATTATTACCTAAAAGGATAATATTTCAATTGTAATACCGAAAACCTAATCATGCTATAAGAATATTGAAATAAAGAACAACAAAAAAAATAAAAAAAAAATTAAATTCAAGTACGCATTTATCCTAAAAACAATAACTAAGAACAAAAATTTACCCAGAAGTCACAAATAAAATCATAATGCCAAAGTTAATTACCCAGGCATAGTACGTAAACGATTACCATAACACAAAATAATGCATAAACATGAAAAAATGAAAAAATAAGAAAAATTACATGAATTAGAATGTCGCATAAACAAATACAGGTATATACATCCACTGGGAGCATTATCAAAAACAAATTCAAATTATGATGCTGATAATAGTCGGAAAGTCAGACAGAGATACATTACACATGAAACAACAGTGAATAATTATTAGCTGGATGACGAAGAAGAACATGATCAAGCTAAATACCCAAATATTCCCAAACTCATAATATAAAGATACTTTCCTAAATGACGTTTATTTGTTTACTTTCTATGTTGTGAAAAAGGAACAAATCTAAATGAATAAACCATGCAGAAGAAGACACTATAATCACATTTAAAAAGTAAAAATACGCTTAAATGAATAAAATCTATAAAGATCATGTATGATGTAGCTACAGCCAAAGAGCCTTTCAACAGCAACAGCTTACGCTTGCCTCATGGTCACAACTCTGGAACCATTTTTGTTTTTGTAAATAACAGAACAATATAATAATGCAGAATAATAATAAGTAACATCACCTTTGCTAAGCATGCTGTTGTCAACAATAACAACGATGCTCCACATCCAAGTTATTCGCCCCGCAAAGTTTTTCTTTCTTTTTCGTCTTTCTCTACCGATATGCTAACGAAGAAAACAATCAGTTTTTCGTATATTTATGTCCACTTCTTAATTAAATCTCTACGAAGTGGTAGCTCAATGAAAACGATAAAAAACAAAAACATTTTACCTGAGTAAAGATCTTTCTGCAGGCATCCGTTTTTAAGTTCTAGAAATAAAAAAGGAAAGGTATTATAATAAGTAAAGTTAGTAAATAAGTAAAAGATTCTTGTACATTCTGCACTGTAAACAATAATGTACTCTACTTGATAAACCCGAAAAGAAAACGATCCCGAAACTTAAATTTTTTTCAGTTCTTTCGTCGATTTGCTTCCACACTTGTTAGTTCAATCTTCACGATACGTTTTTTCGCAGAAACTACCTAAAACAATCAAATTTAAATTAAAATATTCGTATACAAAAAGAAACACGTCTTCTTCGCGAAGTTTCTTGCTCACGAAATGATCGTTGACAAATTTCGAACGAAGAAGATTGCATTGCTCGCACTCCTCCAAAGACGTTTTTCGGCTGATTTCCACTGCGCAAACCAAAAATAACAAAACGGAGGAGCATATACTAATCGCGGAAAGTCAAAAAAACGCTCTCACCTCTGCGTGGCTTTACGACGAAAAGGGAAAAAATAAGAAGGATTTGACCGTGAGAAAAAAACCAAATATGTCACTCTCTAAAATAAAAGTGGGATGCACAAAGCGAATTAGTATAATAAGACTAGTATCCCTGGTAAAAACTTTTTACCAAACTTAACTTTGAAAACATTAGGTCAAATCCACCATTCCCGTGTACGTACCCCGTCACGAAAAAATAAATCATAGAATCGCAACTCAAAAACATCTCAGGCGGCGTCGCTCGCCACCCATGTTCAGTATGCGTTGTGTTGCAAAATTTAACTCGTGTAAAAGTTTCTACAGGCATTAATTTTAAAATTCATTTCTTACATTCAGAAGATTAAAAACAGAAACAAATAGCAACATGGCTCAGAATAATATATTTATACGCAGAAGAGAAGTTATTTTAATGTAAAAAAATGGCAATATATAACACAGAACTGTTTACCCAGACATACGAAACCAAACATTACAAAATGTTAATTCAAAACAAATTGATACCTTCCAACTTTTTCTTTTGTTCCAAAGTTACTACTCGACTGCAACCATTAATAAATTTTTGAAATGATATGTAGTCTGTTCTTCCCAAAACCATCAACGTCATGATTAAAACCATGAGTTTCATTTCTTTATGCTTTTTTTATTATTACCTAAAAAATTAATACTTGAATTGTAATACCGAAAACCTAATCATGCTTAACAATATTGAAATAAAAAATAAAACAAAAAGAAAGAAAAAACAAAAAGAAAATTCAAGTACGCATTTATCCTAAAGATAACAATTAAAAACAAAATTTGGTCTATAAAGTCAACCGATACTGTGAGTCAATACGGGTTCACTCAACACTGGAGCTGAACAGAATAAAGAATTTTAGCTGGCATACACAACCAAACATCAAATTAATAAAAATAATTGAAACAACAAAATGCCCTACTTTGACCAAAACCATAATTGAATACCCAGCAGATATTAGAAGCAACAAATAAAAACATATTGCTAAACTTATATACCTAGCAAGTATGTATGTAGCAATTAACATAATACAAAATAATGAATGCCGTAAACAAATATAAACTGAAGAAAAATATACCCCAGCAATGCTTCTTTTTTGTAGTACAATCGCAATGAAATACATAATCCATTCTTCTCTTAAATAACCTTCTCAACATACCATGTGTTTCATTTATACATTTATAAATTTCGTTTATAAATAGCTACACTTTTTCTTTTCTGACCTAAAAGAAAAAGATTTCAGTAAAGAACAGCTACAATACTTACTACTACTGCAACCATATTTAAGCAAACCAAAACAAAAGGCATAAATGGCTGGCAGAAAGGCATGCAGACAAAGCATCAAACATCGTCAATAGATACAATTTGACAGCATAACACGTTCCCTACTTCCACAGCCATGAGAAAGGAAAACAGTCATAGCTGTGGGACCATTTTTAATTGATCTGTAAATAAATAAATCAAATCAAATCTTCTTTGCTAACTATAAAAATAATAATAGCGCGCGTTACCAAAACAAATTACTCTCGTCTTCGTTTTTCATCCAGTAGCGTATAAACTAAACGAAAGAACTCATATAATAAGATATCTATTCAAAGCTATAGTATTTAATCTTTCAAAACTAAATTAAAACCATTCCTTACTGTGTAAATAAACATCATTTTGTTCTGCATTTCTTCACTACACTTTCTTCTGTATAGCGATATTTGATAACTAAAACGTAAACAAACATTTAAATACATTTAAATACAAATACATGTACCTAACTTGTTCTTTTATTAATCAAAAATAAAAGTTTTAGTAAGTAAGTAACGGGAGTTTTTAGTCCTTGGGCTTCCATCCGTAATGGTTGGTTCTTCCGCCCGCCGACTGGCAACTATTAGTTGACTTACCGCCAGAGATACGTATAGCATTGCTCTAACTTGCCCGAAGGCCAGTGTGCAGTCAGTCAATGGCTCCTAATGGGCTGACACGCTGCTTTCAAAGCGCATCGGAGTGGTGTATTGAGATACGACATGACTGGACTCGAACACGGGTCGCAGCGGTCGCACTCAAAGGTACTGACCACTACACCATCGCTGCACTAAAGTTTTATAATAATACCTTTTGTTCGTTCGATCTTTCTGCAGCTAATTTTTAAAAACTTCACTGCACTTCTTCTGTATATCTAAATATGATTTTTCATTGTAAACAAACAACTAACTCACTTACACGTGCTACCCGATAATAACAATACCTTCGTGCATACAAACCTGTGTTTCTTCGTCAGTTCTTTCGTCGATTTACTGCCTAAAACAATCAAATTTAAATTAAAATATTCGTATACAAAAAGAAACACGTCTTCTTCGCGAAGTTTCTTGCTCACGAAATGATCGTTGACAAATTTCGAACGAAGAAGATTGCATTGCTCGCACTCCTCCAAAGACGTTTTTCGGCTGATTTCCAGTGCGCAAACCAAAAATAATAAAACGGAGGAGCATTTACTAATCGCGGAAAATCAAAAAAAACGCTCTCACCTCTGCGTGGCTTTACGACGAAAAGGGAAAAAATAAGAAGGTTTTGACCGTGAAAAAAAACCAAATATGTCACTCTCTAAAACAAGATGCCCTTACAGGCATAAGGATTTCTGCGAAACCAGCTGAAGTATGAAAAATGAAAGACTAATGACATTCTTCAAATTTGACAACATCACATTTTTGATCACACACTCCCTAGGAACCCATGATAGCAAAAGAGATCAAAAATAGATAAAACAAAAATAGAACTATAATAGTTAATCCCGCTACAAAGTTTGTCAACTTTTGTTCCCAGGGATGATGGCAATTTACCTTTTAAAGTGTAAATAGTACTTAACTAAAAACAGCAGAAGCTTTTACATAGAAAGAAAAAAAATATTCGTAAGGTGCGAATCGTTACCATGGATACACATTTTATAAGACAATTTTTTTTAAAAAAGAAACGATGTAAGAGCGAAAAGAAAAAAAAACACAAACTTTTTCGAAAAAAAAAAATAATTAAGAAACAAAATAATTAAGTAAAAGCGAAAAACTCATCAGAAATACTTTGTTTAGAACTAACTACGTATCTACCTACCTAATCTAGCTACTAAAAGCATTCAAGAATATAGCTTTTAAAAAGTTTAACTATAAACGACTTCGATAAATTTTTCTAACTGCAAGAGAGCTTCGAAGCATAGGACGTTACCAACAACAAACTTTTAAAATCATAAGTTTATTACAAGCGATGCTTCGAATTTGGTGGAATTGTGTTTTTAGAGGGAAAAATGTCTGTTATTTCGTGAAAAAGTGACAAAACAGCAAAATACTTATATAAAGAATGTTTTGGTGGTTTTCATGTAAATGCACGCACGAAGTTTCAAAAAACCGCTAGGCTTGGACAGCAGAAAAAAAAAAAAAAAAAAAGAAAAAGAAAAACAAAGCCGGTTTTAAAGTATTTCTTGCTTTCGCAGAAATCCAATAAAAGTGTGACACACAAATGCGAATTAGTATAATAAGACTAGACGCCAAGGCGTCGTCGCACGCCGCTAACGATCGACATGCATTTCAGGTAAAATATTTCTTACCAGTTTTTATTTCGAAAATGATCTCTTTATTCAAATCCCGTGTACGCGTATAAAAGTTGTTGTATGTACTGATAAAAAAAACTGACGTCAAATCAATGATACAGTAGAATCTGACGTCATTATAGAGAAAAAAACGTTCTCACGCTGCGTGGTTTTACGCGGACAATATAGGAAATCCTACGTAAAATTTAGATAAATATATCACTCTCTAAAATAAAAGTGTGACACACAATTGCGAATTAGTATAATACTAGCCGCCAAGGCGGCGTCGCTCGCCGCCAACGATCAACATGCAGGCAAAACATTTCTTACCGGTTTTTATTTCGAAAATGATCCCTTTATTCAAATCCCGTGTACGCGTATAAACCATATAAACCGTACGCGTATAGCCGCCAAGGCGGCGTCGCTCGCCGACCATGTTCATCTTGTGTTGCGTCGCACAACGCCCGCAATCAACATATATACATTTTTGGCAAAACATTTCTTACCGGTTTTTATTTCGAAAATGAACCCGTGTCCCGTGTAAGCGTATAAAAGTGGTTGTATGTACTGATAAAAAAACTGACGTCAAATCAACGATACAGTAGAATTTGACGTCATTACAGAGAAAAAACGTCCTCGCATCTACGTGGCTTTACGCGGCCAATATAGGAAATCCTACGTAAAATTTAGTTAAATATGTCACTCTCTAAAATAAAAGTGGGATGCACAATCGCGGATTATTATAATAAGACTAGCCGCCAAGGCGGCGTCGCTCGCCGCCCATATCCACCTGCTCTGTATCACTCTATCAATAAACGTCAAATTTCCTTATAAACGGCTCGTACAACTTGTGCTCAACCAGAAGCAGATTTGAAGTCACAACCTCTGGTAAAACCAATCTTTAATCAGTGTAACAATACACTCAAAACGTAGAGAGAGAAAACTTCAACTTTTTATTAGCTTTTGTTTTAAAAAAGTTACGCGCTCTAACATGGGTGCTATCAAACAGGGGGAAAATGGTTTCTCTTCTTAAAAAGTACACACGGAGGAGAGAAAAAAGGCACGTGCTAAATGAATAAATAGAATAAAAAAACGTTCGATCAGAAAGCTTAACAATTAAAAGAAGAAATTAATTCATTAAAAGAAAAGCAAAAAAAAAAAAAAACATTTTGTTTTGATATGATACTCTTTTTTTACTTATCGGTTTTTAAACATTTTGATTGCTCAAAAAAAGGTCACCCGTCTCAGACAGTCAGGCAAGAGTTAGTGGCAAACCGAACATATGCTGCCACGTTCTGCCACTGCTGCTTTTTGTCCAAAATGTTTAATCAGTTAGTTTCTTTGTATTTAGTTAATGTACTGTTTTCAAAGCCAAGTCAACGTGGAATATAAAACTAACAATAATGATAAAAACAAAACGTTATTCCTATTAGTTCATCAGCCAAAAAAAGTCACGTTCGATTGGGGTTGCAATGTATTTGCTTCGAACTCACGTCGTACACAAAAAAAGAAATAATTTCGCTCACAACTCAATCTACCATTTTGCGTGACTTACAAACAGACAGACGGAGAATCGGCTATTAATATATAGACTAGCCGCCAAGGCGGCGTCGCTCGCCGCCGATGTTCACCTGCTCTGTATCACTGTATCAATAAACGTCAAATTTCCTTATAAACGGCTCGTACAACTTGTGTTCAACCAGAAGCATATTCGAAGTCACAACCTCTGATAAAACCAATCTTTTATCAGTGTAACAATACACTCAAAATGTAGAAAGAGAAAACTTCAACTTTTTATTAGCTTTTGTTTTAAAAAAGTTACGCACTCTAACATGGGTGCTATCAAACGTAAGGGGGAAATAGTTTCTCTTCTTAAAAACATCACGACGGAGGAGAGAAAAAAGGCACGTGCTAAATGAATAAATAGAATAAAAAACGTTCGATCAGAACGCTTAACAATTAAAAGAAGAAATTAATTTGTTAAAAGAAAAGCAAAAAAAAAAAAAACAAAAAAGAATTTGTTTTGATATAATACTCTTTTTTTACCTATCGGTTTTTAAACATTTTGATTGCTCAAAAAAAAGTTCACCCGTCTCAGACAGTCAGGCAAGAGATAGTGGCAAACCGCACATGCTGCCACGTTCTGCCACTGCTGCTTTTTGTCCAAAATGGTTAATCAGTTAGTTTTTTTGTATTTAGTTGATGTACTGTTTTCAAAGCCAAGTCAACGTGGAATATAAAACTAACAATAATGATAAAAACAAAACGTTATTCCTATTAGTTCATCACCCAAAAAAAGTCACGTTCGATTGGGGTTGCAATGTATTTGTTTCGAACTCACGTCGCGCACAAAAAAAGAAATAATTTCGCTCACAACTCAATCTACCATTTTGCGTGACTTACAAACAAACAAACAAACAGACAGACGGTGAATCGGCTATTAATATATAGAAGACTAGTATCTCGCGTAAAAGTTTTTTACGACTTTAATTTTGAAAAGAATCTGCAGAAATACGACGCGTTCCCGTGTGTGTACCCCGTGACGAAAATTTCAACTACGGAATCGGGACTGGAAAATGTACCCATGTTGTAAAGCTGGAAAAACTGAGCAAAAAAATGTATGGGATCGTTTCGTTACGACCGACCGTTGTATACTCGTCAATTATCAATGGTCTAACGAAAAAATGACCGCGATTAAGAAGATTTTGACCATTAAAAAATCAAAAACACAACACTCTCTAAGTTAAATGTGTTGCACACGATTGCCGATTATTGTTGCAGAGATATCGTCAATCAAAGATTTTAATGACGTCATATCCGCAATACCAAATAAAATTTAGGCCTAAATGTTGCGTCACCCCGTCACCCGTATCGTGGACCCCAAAAAACGTCAGTTATCCCTATTGGTTCTCGAGATATTTCCCCAAAAACGTCGCGTTCCATTAGGGATGCAATGCAATGGTTCCCCCGTGATCATAAAAACATCTGACGTCAAATGTCACGTGCTATTATACTAATCGTGAATGTGTCTTGCGTGGGCGAACTGCCGCTATATGACCACGATTAAGAAGATTTTGACCATTAAAAAAACAAAAACACAACACTCTCTAAGTTAAATGTGTTGCACACGATTGCGAATTAGTATAAGTAGACTAGTATCCCGGGTAAAAACTTTTTACCGAACTTAACTTTGAAAACATTAGGTCAAATCCACCATTCCCGTGTACGTACCCCGTGACGAAAAAATAAATCATAGAATCGCAACTCAAAAACATCCCAGGCGGCGTCGCTCGCCACCCATGTTCAGTATGCGTTGTGTCGCAGAATTTAACTCGTGTAAAAGTTTCTTTTCTGGCATTAATTTTTTAATTCATTTCTTACATTCAGAAAATTTAAAACAAAAACAAATAGCAACATGGCTCAGAATATATATTCATACGCAGAAGAGAAGTAACTTTAATGTAAAAAAATGCAATATATAACACAGAACCGTTTACCCAGACATAATACATAAGACAAAATAAATCCCAGCCGGCAAAAAGTGGTTTTAAAGTGGTTTTTAATAGGTTTTTGAATCAGTTTTTAAGAGGTTTTTTTTATGTCTCAGATGTCCGCTTTCGAAACCTCTTTAAAACCTCTTCCTAATTCCTCTTAAAAACCTCTTTCGAAAACGTTTTAAAAACTTCTTTTCGAAAACGTTTTAAAAACGTCTTTCTTTCAGATGTTAAAAACCTCTTTAATCGGTATTTTTGCATTCTTTCTTAAACTCCTTTCAAAATACTTCTGAACAAAAACCTCTGTAATACGGTAGGAAAATACGCCCGATGGGGAATCCGACAATGTTTCCGATTTATTGAAGATTTGAAATGAAAACGGTGTAACAGTTGGTAGTTTTAATTCTTATCGCCATGGATACAATTATCTCATCAGCAAACCATAAATATCATAAATAGATTAATAAATAAAATTAACGTATATCATACATCTTATATACATCTTGTTATATAGACATTATATATATCTCATTCTTGTAAGAGGCTTAGCTTTTTACGTTTGGTCTTAATAAGACATTTTTTCTAACATAGAAAAATAAAATAAACATTGCATAACCTCTTCCTAGGTAAAAGATACAACTTTTAAGTGCAAAAATAAAAACTGAAAACTGATTATTACATGCTCAGGCTGTTGCAAACAAGTATACTTTTGAAAGATTTGTACCCAACGATCATTTATTGGTAATGTTAAAATCCATTTGTCTTTCAAAAAACTCCAAATCAAGGTAAATTTTGATGTTTTCTTTTGATGGTTTTTTCTTTCCACATTCTTCAGATAGGAAGCTATAACGTCTTTACATGATCTCATCTCCTAAAACAAAAAAAACCATTAAAGAAATTCTGAGAAATTCTTTGCAAATTTGCAATACACTTTCTCTCTTATTACTTGGTAGGAGATACGTTTGTCAATTCGTAGATTACTTTGAAATATTCCAAACAAAAAAATCAGGAATTAGGAAAAGTAATCAAAATCAGTTTGGATTTGTAAAAACAAAATGTCGTTTTCATCTTACTTTTGGATTATTATGGTTTTAAAAACCAGCAGTATTACTTCGACAATATTACTTCGACATTAAATTCTGTGACTCAAAACTTATAACCACATTTTAGAAGAACTCATTAAGGTTAAAATCAGTTACTCGACATTTGCTAAACTTGAATCCATAAAGCAAAACAAACACATCCTCTGTTCTGTACACGTATGTATGTAAAAAACATTCGAAAAAAACATCTGCTAAACATTTGAGAAATAGCTCAAAGATTCGATGTAGAATTATCATGATTCGATTCAATAAAAACGTTCTTTGTTATTGTTTTGCACCATTGGTTTTGAATAATAAGGACTACTTACTTTATTGTTCGCTTCGTCTCTACGTTGCGCTCTAGCAGACTGAAAATTCTTTGAACTTTTCTGCTCCAAGACAAGCGCAAAAATGTGGGACGGGGGAAAATGAAAAAATGATAACAAAAAAATCCAAAAAACAATAAATGTAATCTTTTATTCATAATTAAAAATTATACATAGAAATAACAATGACATAGATATTTCAATAATATCTTAAAAACACAACTAATCATAGTGTTGACTATAATGCGTTAAGTATTTTTGTTAACCCCCTTAAAGCAAACGGTTTTCTTTTAGTGTTAAAGAGGTCTTTAAAATACCTCTTTAAGAAAACCTATAAAAAACCTCTTTAAAACTCCCAGAGAAAACCTGAAGACATTGCATTGTTATTGATACAAAAATAAAACCTATTAAAGACGCTTTTATAAACACGGCTTTGAAAATCAGTTTTAAATGCGTTTTTGACACCACTTGAAAAAGCAGTTTTTTGCAAAACCATAAAGACACTAAAAAAAGAGGTTTTAAAAACGTTTTGTGCCGGCTGGGATATTACAAAATGTGAATTGAAAACAAATCGATACCCTCTAACTGTGTTTCTTTTGTGCGGAAGTTACATTGGACAGCAACTATTAATGAATTTTTGAAATGATATATATACAATCTGTTCTTCCCAAAACCATCAACATCATGATAAGAACCATGAGTTTCATTTCTTTAACGGTTTACGTGCTGTTTTATTATTATTAATCCTACCTAAAAAATATTTCAATTGTATAAAAATGCAGTTGTAATCATGCTATGAAATAGTTGAAATAAAAAACAAAACAAAAAACAAAAAGTAAATTCATGTACGCATTTATCCTGAAAATAATTAATTAAAAACACAAATTCAATGACAGAATTTGTAAAGCTTTTGATTGGAAAGTATATAAAATCAACCAATGCTATAAGTTAATACGGGTTCAACACTCAACACTGGAACTGAACTACATAAAGACTTTTAATGTGGGATACACAGCCAAACATCAAATTAATAAAAATAATTGAAACAATGAAATGCCCTACCAAAGTCATAATTTAATACCGAAAAGATAAAAGTAACAACAGTAAAACATAATGCGAAACTTATATAGTACCCAGGCATAGTACGTAAACAATTATATACCATAACACAAAATAATGTGTAATCATCACAAAATATAAGAATCCATCCAGCAATGCAATGCAATGCTTCTTATTTGTAGTAGCACAGTTAGTAGTCATATCACATCACAGCAATAATTAATGAATTTTTGAAATACATAATCCATTCTTCTCTTAACTATCCCTCACAACATCATAATTTAACCATCTGATTCATTTCTTTAATGGTTATACACCTTTTCTTTTCTGACCTAAAAGAAAAAGATTTCAGTAAAGAACAGCTACAATCCACACTACTGCAACAACCATATTGAAACAAACAAAAGCAAAAGATATAAATGACAGACAGGCAGAGAGACAAAGCACCAAACATCGTCAATAAAATATACAGGGAAATTTAATAAAAAGCAGACATGG
Source organism: Turritopsis dohrnii (assembly GCA_027922465.2). Classification (NCBI taxonomy): domain Eukaryota; kingdom Metazoa; phylum Cnidaria; class Hydrozoa; order Anthoathecata; family Oceaniidae; genus Turritopsis; species Turritopsis dohrnii. The sequence continues at coordinate 13,473 of BQMF02000731.1, read as the reverse complement.
TTGAGATGAGATAAGACAGCATAACACGTTCCCCATTTCCACAGTCATGAGAACCATTTTTAATTGATCTGTAAATAAAATCTTCTTTGCTAACTAATGGCGCGCGTTACCAAAACAAATTTTTACTGCGCCCCCCTTGTCTTCGTTGTTCCATCTTCTCTTCGTTTTCATTCAGCTTCTACATCCTAAACGATTGAATTACTTTAACTCTTAAACTCACACATTAATAAGATATATTTTCAAAACAAACTTAAAATTAAAACCATTCGATTCGTTACCCATGTAAATAAACATCGTTTTTTCTGCAGCCAATTTTTAAAAACTTTACTGCACTTCTTCTGTATAGCCACATTATTTGATAACTAAAACGAAATAAGTAAAACCCTGAAAATGTGCTGGATACATTCTTCCACTCGCATTTCTTCTTTGTTTTCCACTGACGTAAACCATTTCACTACACTGCTTTTACATCGTAAACAAACATGCATAAGAGGGAAAGGATGCCGCTGTTTCGCTTCTATAAAAATGATGTAACTATTTCTAATAGTCGTCATTGATTGGCTGATGTTTGTGCTGGAAGAATGTTTTTAATATGGCACATCGGTTGTGAACGTGTGGAATGGAGGGATGAAACAAATCAGTTGCATTCTCTTCTACATTTGAGGGATATTTTGGTTGCCATTGGTGAAAAAGTTCTGAAAAAAAATTCACCTTGCAGAGTTCTTTTGGAATTATCTTAAATTCACATATTTCAGTCTTGCATCACTGCGCTGTTCTCTCCGAAAGTGAGGAAAAACATAGCTACATATTTGCTGGAGAAGGCAGACGTTCTTTATATAGCTAAGTAAAAAAAGTAAGAAGACCTGCCTAGATGTTTGGATGATTTTATTGTGAAATCAGATAAGAATTTAGAACTCAGCATTTTGTTATTCTTATGTATATATTCCTGTATGTTATGATAATGTAGCAGGCAGGCTGCTATTAGAGAATTAGCATTTATGATGATGAATTATAACATTTATGTATGGACTGTTCAGAGTGGTTAGATGTGAAAATTTTGCTCTGTTTTGTTCGCACTTAAATTACTGCAAGTTTGGGGTCATCCTACATTGGTGCTATTGCACTTTCGTACCGCTCCTCATTCTATCAATGACATTCTATCAATGAAATTCTGCATCACTAAGTATATATCATGAATAATATTTAGGATCCAAATATTATCAATGAAATTCTGCATCAGTAGTATCTTGAATAATATTAGGAGGTACAAAAGTGCAATAAATAGTGCCCCTGCATCTGTGCATGTATATTTCTGAAAATTGTGTTATTAAGAAAATGTGTTTTGCTTGTTTTAATGCCCCTCTGTGGAACATTTTTTGTCTCGTGAATTTGTTTTATTGCCGTTTACTGCTGACCTAGTCCAAATGTGTAATGTAACTTTTATTACATCCTTCACCCTTACTTGACATATTTGCAATTGATTTCTTCTCTATCTAGCTATATAAACATTGTGTAGTCTCAGAAACTCAGTTTTTGTTTGAACTTCCTGTATTGGTCTGAATTCTGTTAGACTCCATTTGATGCAATCTTGTCAATTTTGTCATAACTTAGTTAGTGACTACAAATTGCTGGATTTGTCTTTGTCTAACATCGAAATCTATTTCGAAATGCACTTTTCTTAATTCCTATCCAATGTTTTTTGATTGATCTGCAGAAACTATATGTCCTGCAGAGAACATGCCAGAATTCGTTTTTTAAAATTGCAAGTGTTAAGAACAGGTATATAGTTTATGGGAGTGAACTGTAATACACGCTTTTTTTATAAGAACAATTTCATAAGAATATGAGCCTCACATTTGGCCAAAAATAAGAACAAAATAAGAACAACCTGAGGCTCAAATTAATGTTTCAAAAATTAAGAACAGCCTAAGCCTGAATTTACTTATAAAATAAGAACAATTGATAAGAACAACTGGTAATGTGAATTCTCTCTCTGGTAATTGGTTTATAAGTTTGTTTTTTCACTTTGCATACTCATATCAGGTCATTACTGAACAGCAACCATGCTTTTAACCAGTTGTTTGCAAAAAGATTTATTAAGAACAAAATGAGGCTGAAATCTGAATCTGCATTCTTAAAGCAAAGTCAAAATAAGAACAATTCAGACTGAAAAAGGCACAAAAAATAAGAACCAGTCAGGCCAAATTTTACTGGTTTTCTTGACCTGCACTGCCCGGTAGTTGTTTTGTGATGTCCATCATTATTTGCTAGCTCTGAAAGATATACAACTGCCCAATTGTGTAATTTTTTTCTTTCATTTTAGGCCAGGGAAAAGTAAAAGCAGCAAATTAATTTGCTATTAGTTCACAAACAGTTCTCTTTCATTACCATTTATACCATAATTCGACATGTTCCCGATGATTTGGGCGTGGCTCAATGTGTCAATGGATTTTGTAACACCAAGTGATTTCAACGAAAAATCTTTATATTTACAAGCTGCATGCGATATTCATCATTTCATCAAATAAAAGCATGAAATGTAGTTGTGGTTAAAAGAACTTCAACTGATCAATGCTGGTCTAATCTATATCACCTGCTTGTTTTAGAAGAAAATGAACTGGCTATTTCATATCAACAATATTGACAATCACTTTTAACATATTTTTGAAACACAATTTTTGGTTCTAATATTTTATGTATTGCATTGTTGTATCATGATTAAATTTTACTAATACATAATTTGCCTAATAGAGAAAATATGTTGTCTTCTCTTTCCCAGAAGTAAATAATTTCTTGTTGTAGTGGATTGGTTAATAAAAGCAACTATGTCTTATCAGTTTATATTTTTTTCAGCCCATATAAATATACGCCTTAGTGGTTTATAAGTATACGAGAAAAGTTGGTAATTGTCATGGAGAATGAAGAAAATTCAGACATAGAAAACCAAAATACAGGTTTAAGTATCTTGAAGTTCTTGTTTTGTAATTAATCTGCTGAATATTGTCCATCCATGCCTTTGACACTCTTTTTCATTCAATAGAAAAGATAGAGTTCATCAATACATTATTGAGTCAATGCGATTTTGCTATGAGCTTTGAAAAAATTGCTCAAGATGCCATATCTACGGTTGCCCTTCATGGAAGTGTTATGAAGGACTTCAAAAAAGAACCATCACACTTAATCACTGCTGAAAATAGTTTGCTATCTTTGTGTTCGTATCCTTCGTGCACAATTGGAGTGTTGTATGCATTTGCATTGAAATTTACAATAAATGAAAAAAATGTCATTTACACCAGGTAAATTTTCATGATATTGCCTGTATCAGAGTGTTCATTAGAATATTTTTGCTCTTCTACGACTACAATGGCTTTTATTGTTTTTAAGAGACTGCAACAACTGACAAATAACGACTACAGAATGACATTCAAAAAAGAACCATCACAAACCACATAAAACGCACATTCTTAAGCAAATGTATAACCAGACAGTTATCCGCAAAATTAATGTTACCTAGGATCCTTGAAAGTGGTTCTTATAAAGGTTTTATGAGGACTAATGGAAAAGAATTGATTCTACGTTGTATTGAAGATGAATGGCTTGTAGAAGATGTTTTCTTCATGGATGTTTACAACAACTGGGACATCAAAGCTAAGTTAACGCACAGAAATGCGATCAACAAGGATGCTCAGAGTATATATTCCTTGCTTTTGTTTCCAGTTTTTGAAACACATACCTTAAAGGAACTAAAATTTTGCGATTTGGGGGTTTCCCGGGAAGTTCAATTTCCACGAATCCCAAAGATTCGGTTACCCGCGAAATTTAATTAATTAAAATTTTAACTGTACAAGTTATTTAATGTTTCTTTGACTATGGTGAGGTATTATTGTATAAGAGGTATTAGGGGTTAGTATGAAGGGTTTTTTCAGTGTTCAGGGTAGGGTTTGACCTTGTTTCTGTCATAAAGCAAAACTTCTCCCAAAGCAGACACCTCCGGACCTCTTTCAAAATTGGTCAAAATGCAAATAAATATTCTACTTCTTGCTAAATTGACTCGTCACTAAACTGAACGGCGCGATTCTGTCGGGCGGAGATAAGTGTTTTCACAGTAGTGGCTTAGTGGTTAAAGCGTTGAGCTTGAGAACCCAATATTGAGGGTTCAAACCCCGCTGAGGTCGGGTGTTGAAAAATCGCGACTCCTGAAGGTACTGCAACTAGCTCGATTCCCTGATGTATTTCGGGGAAAATGAAGGCTAGTCAGGGAGATTAACGCTAGGATGAACATCCAGAATATGTAGCCCCACTCCTTGTAGTGGCTTCGGCCTTGAGTGGGGCGAGTGATTTAAAAAAAAAAAAAAAAGTAGAAAATATTAATCAATAATTCTTCTGGCCCTCCTTTAAAGTAAATTTTAGTGTGATATAATGTGATATATTGGTTTGAATAGCAATGTTCAGATTAAGCTCCATTAGTCATGCCACATCCTAATAAATATAATATTTTGTAAGCTGTTTCTTTTGGTACAATTTAAGCGATGTATAAAACTAAACGAAACAAGCATCTCTCTAAAAGAACCCCTGGATGTTAGCTGTATGTCCTCCGATACCTCCGATGAAAATTCAAAAGTTATATTCGCGCAAAATTTATTTCCTCATATTGACTTCAAAAATAGCATGATACCTATTGCAATGACCTTCCAATCAAAGAACGATAAGAGCTCCTTAACAGCATTTAATTCCTTTAAGGTAATCAAAGCTATTACCAAAGTCTAATTTTTCAAGCACACTTATTACTGTTATGCTGTCATTTTTAGGAAAACGCGGTGATCGTCATGCAGAAGTATTTCATAAATTGCTTTTTAAGAATGCATCTTCATTTTGCAACCAATTTCCCATAGCATATGCTAAATTCAAGCAGGCATTTGAAGAAAGTTGTATAGGCTTCGTTTTAATAACAGAAAGAAATAACCCATCCACGAAATGCAAATCTTCAAGGTAAAATTGTTAAATAAACTAAGTTATTTATATTTGAAGTACCTTTATTCATAAGATTACTTTTCATATTTGAGGTTTAATTTTCCCAAAATATTTTCAGTTGAATTTAATTTTAGCTATATCAAAGTTGAGGGTTTGGGAGAAGCATCTACATGGAAACAATATTTGATGGAATTTATTTTGAATGGTACTGTTGCTGATGATGCTTTACATCTGGTCGCAGAGAGATATGTGGAGAGAGATGTTGACCACCCTAATTTTACCCAATCAGACCAATTCTCAATATTGTCGGCCTTACCAAATTATCATCATTGGTTGATGCAAACTTCTCATGGAATCAAAAGACATGAATATTTTCATCCACACGGAAAATCTCCCAGAAATTTAATTTTGCAGGCATCCCAGTCAGTATGTGCCAGGTCTATCGATACCGACGCAATTTTGGATTGTGTTCTGAATGATCGATATTCTTTTAATGCTGCATCAATTCCAAGAAGAAAGAAAAAGAAGATAACATCATGTGCTTTGACAAAAACCCCTCTAGAACTCTTACTGGAAGAAGTAGGGATGTCTCCTGAAGAATACGAGGACTTGAAGCTTGGTAAATCTCTTTACGGTTTAATGAATCCAAAAAAAGAAGTTCCTCTAACAGATTATCATTATATTATGATATAGGAAACCATGTTGAAGTTACTCTATATCAAAAGTTCAGAGAGCAAGTCATCACCAATGGGTTTATTGGGTGGAGAGTGCATTCAGAAAATGAAGAAGTCATGGTTTTGAATGCATATAATGAAGAAACTGGACTCTTTCAGGTACTTTTCAACAAATCATGATGTTTCTTTTTGCAATTTATTTTTACTGAATATTGTGCTCGATTCCTTTCAAGTGAAAAACGACAAGTTTTCTCTCTAAAGAGTAATTGGAATTTTACATTTTTATTTTACAATTTTACTTACATATTAGTTCAGTTATTATAATTGTTATTATAGCAAGATCAATATGTTCACACCAAACGAAAAAATGTGATGGCTGAAACTACATGGCATTGTTCGTGTTCAATTTTTTCCATCATTAAAACACACGAACGTGATGACGTCAGTGGCGATATCACTTGTTGTCATTGTCGTTTAATGAAGGAGATAACTTCTTTAGTATGTTTGAAAATATTATCTAAACATAAGCTACTGTTTGTTCTAAACGTATTAATTCGTCTTCTTCTCTGTGATATTTAGTACGACACGAATGCAACTCATATTCATGCTACAAATGATCATCAATACCACTCTGTACCTGATGTGTCCGTGGAAAGCACTTTCTTGCAGAAAATTAAAATTGCAAGAAATATGACGTCAAAGTCCATCTTGAAACTTCCATGTATGGACAAATCCGTGCAGAAATATGGTGTTGTTACAGATGATAACGATTTTGAATTTGTACATACGTTTAAAACAGAAGCTTCTGCCAATTTTTACATCACATGTCAATCACGTGTGTGCCAGCATCTGTTTGGTCGTAAATTAAAATTTAAGCGGTATGTTAAACAGTTCAGCAGTTCGCAGTTTATCTTCAGTTAGCTATTGTTTTCTCATTTTCATAAATTTGATAAATTATTATAAATTTTGAATCAGGTTAGATGAAAATGATAACATATGTAAACATTTGGCAGTTTGTAAACAACGCATAGAAGAATTAACAAGAGACATCAATGATGGAATAGCAAATGAGGTAGTCTGCATCCGTTTTCGCCAAACATGACTGTTTATTTGCATGTTTTTACCTTAAGTCCTATGCAAAATTATGACCTAATTTAGTACGACGAAGAGTTCGATAGTGAGCAGCTACAAGATTATTCGCAAGGCATCGATGAGGACCCGTCTGAAGAAATAAACGAATTTGGACTAAGTGAATCACAGGTACTCTTTTTTGAAGTTTGGTAAATGATGCATAAGTTCCAAGATATTCTAGTGATTCTGTTTTTCCTTATATTCAGTGGGAAAAAGTATTTAATCCAACAACCGGTCGATGGTGTTTCCCAACGGATTATCCATATAAAATTGACAATGACGATTCCTCAGAACACTTGAAAAACAATGCAAATAAACGGAAACAGTTTTTTGGAAATACGGACACTTTTGAAAGATATTACCCAACTGTTGAGAAAGATGAATGTGATTGTAATGTATGGTTAATGACAATGTCAAACTTTTGTATTTTAGCGGACTTTGTAAAGTTTAGATCATAAACTATTGTTGTTTTCCATAGCTTCCTTGGCCTTGTAATGAAGATGGAAACCTTGCTTTTATCGTTGATGCTGAAATTAAAGTTTTTTCGTTGCATGGAATAATCCCTTCTTTGATTCATAAATTAGTTTGCTCAAATGACTCATGTTTCTTAATTTGGACTGGCGAGGAAGATGATATTTTTCGTTACAAGTCGATTTGCGCTGGGAGTGAATTGGGCTGGTGTTACATTCAACTTGTCACATCATCTCGTTCAAATTTTAGTGCATTTTGTCAAGGATTAAACTTTACATATGGCTTATCATCAGAAATATTTATGGATCCTAAATCATTCCGCGATTGGTGGTTTTCTTGGGCATCACATCAGGCCATTGATTTTAGGCAACAATGTTTTGCATGTGGAACATCTCCACCGATCTTAGCTTGTGATGGTACTAAAATTGGTCCCAGATCAACCATGATCAATATTGACCCTGTTGAGCGTGCAGTTGGAATTATTGAAGAGATAACTTCCCGGCGACTTGATCGGTGCTTCATAACATCACCGAGTAACGGTACTGAGTTGTCTCGTAAATGTCGGGAAGCTCGGAATCACTTGAAATATATTTGTGACCTACGATGTGGTAAAGTGAGCAATAAAGATGCACTTTCATTTTTAGAAAAGGAGTCAAAAGACCACATTTTACTTTCTGTTTTGCCCGAAGTATCAAAACCTTTGTTTTTTCGATTTAATAACAACTTGCTTTCCAGTAATCTTGCTAAAGCAACTACTGAAATGTTCCGGTATTTATCATTTGATGCACCAATTCGCTCACTGGTTCCTTTAAGTGCAATACCAGAACTAGAGCAATTAAGTTTAGCTGCTGAAGAAGGTCGATTTATTGATGTGCCTTCCATAGTGTCAAATTTGCACAAATGTTCTCCTGTGTTTCATCAAATCATCGTATACGGAGGACTACTTAAACGTAGACGAAGATTGTTTGAAACTGTTGCAATATTTAGTGGACAGAATAGAAGAATATAGAACATCGTTAATTCAACCCATTCCAGCTGTTGCTGTCCAAGGAACCTACAATCCACCAAAACTTGGCCGTGCCTACTATTTTCGTCCGGATGGCTGCCAAATCAGGCAACCAAGATCTTTTCCAATTGATGGAAAAGACGACAGTAGTGGCCAATGCAGAAAACACTACCCTATTGTGACGACTAAAGGGTGCAGTTTTATTTTTTTGTGGTTTTGTCCATTGCATGGGCATTGTTACGGATTCCATATTGTCGATGGGCAAGAAGGAAGAAAAGATCCAGCAAATTCATTATATTGCCACCTAGAAGATGCTCCAAGTATCATTTATTACGATTTCGCTTGTGGTCTAGAAGAGTACTGCCTTAACCGAGAAAGTGGATATGTTAAGAATACCGCCTTTTTTCACGACATCTTTCATAGCTACAATCATAAATGCAGTGATGTATATAAGTCACAGTTAATGCCTGGCCTGGAAGGTGTTAATTCTTCGATATGTGAGCAATTTAATAGCTTTCTCCAGTGTATCAAAGGATCAGCTCGTCATATGTCGCAAGTCAGGTTTATGTTTTATGTACAATTTATGATACATATTTGGAACAACAAAAAGCAAAAGTCTTACGACCGTAAACTAAAGACAGCCATTCATGGGACATTTTGACAACGTATATATAATATTTTAATATACTTGTAACATTTGGCTACTATTACCAACTTAAAGGAAGAAAAAAAAAGTTTGTTCTAAATCTACTTAATATAATGAGAAGCTTGTCGTATATTTATCTTCTGTCGAAGCTTGTTGCTTGAAACATGGTTGGGTTATGCAGACACGCAAGAACCAAACCGAAGCGAGCTCGTCTTGTACGAGATAGCGTCGAAGTGTGATGTGTGAAAAAAGATTGGGTCATGCAGACACGCATGGACCAACCAAAGTGACCTTATCTCTTGCACGAAATTGTGTTGAAGCTTGCTGCCTGAAACACGGTTGGGCTATGCAGACACGCAATGACCAAACCGAAGCGAGCTGATCATGTACGGGATAGTGTCGAAGTGTGATGCGTGAAAAAAGGTTGGGTTATGCAGACACGCATGCACCAAAGCAAAGTGACCTTATCTTGTACGAAATTGTGCTGAAACTTGTTGTTTGAAACATGGTTGGGTTATGCAGACACGCATAAACCAAATCGAAGTGACCTTATCTTGTACGAAATTGTGTTGAAACTTGTTGTTTGAAACATGGTTGGGCTATGCAGACACGCAGGAACCAAATCGAAGTGACCTTATCTTGTACGAAATTGTGTTGAAACTTGTTGTTTGAAACATGGTTGGGCTATGCAGACACGCAGGAACCAAATCGAAGTGACCTTATCTTGTACGAAATTGTGTTGAAACTTGTTGTTTGAAACATGGTTGGGTTATGCAGACAGTCATGAACCAAACCGAAGTGACCTTATCTTGTACGAAATTGTGCTGAAACTTGTTGTTTGAAACATGGTTGGGTTAATGCAGACAGTCATGAACCAAATCGAAGTGACCTTATCTTGTACGAAATTGTGTTGAAGCTTGTTGTTTGAAACATGGTTGGGTTATGCAGACAGTCATGAACCAAACCGAAGTGACCTTATCTTGTACGAATTTGTGTTGAAGCTTGTTGTTTGAAACATGGTTGGGCTATGCAGACACGCATGAACCAAATCGAAGTGACCTTATCTTGTACGAAATTGTGTTGAAACTTGTTGTTTGAAACATGGTTGGGTTATGCAGACAGTCATGAACCAAACCGAAGTGACCTTATCTTGTAAGAAATTGTGTTGAAGCTTGTTGTTTGAAACATGGTTGGGTTATGCAGACAGTCATGAACCAAACCGAAGTGACCTTATCTTGTACGAAATTGTGTTGAAACTTGTTGTTTGAAACATGGTTGGGTTATGCAGACAGTCATGAACCAAACCGAAGTGACCTTATCTTGTACGAATTTGTGTTGAAGCTTATTGTTTGAAACATGGTTGGGCTATGCAGACACGCATGAACCAAATCGAAGTGACCTTATCTTGTACGAAATTGTGTTGAAACTTGTTGTTTGAAACATGGTTGGGTTATGCAGACAGTCATGAACCAAACCGAAGTGACCTTATCTTGTAAGAAATTGTGTTGAAGCTTGTTGTTTGAAACATGGTTGGGTTATGCAGACAGTCATGAACCAAACCGAAGTGACCTTATCTTGTACGAAATTGTGTTGAAACTTGTTGTTTGAAACATGGTTGGGTTATGGAGACAGTCATGAACCAAACCGAAGTGACCTTATCTTGTACGAATTTGTGTTGAATCTTATTGTTTGAAACATGGTTGGGCTATGCAGACACGCATGAACCAAATCGAAGTGACCTTATCTTGTACGAAATGGTGTTGAAACTTGTTGTTTGAAACATGGTTGGGTTATGCAGACAGTCATGAACCAAACCAAAGTGACCTTATCTTGTACGAAATTGTGTTGAAACTTGTTGTTTGAAACATGGTTGGGCTATGCAGACACGTATGAACCAAACCGAAGTGACCTTATCTTGTACGAAATTGTGTTGAAGCTTGTTGTTTGAAACATGGTTGGGTTATGCAGACACGCATGAACCAAACCGAAGTGACCTTATCTTGTAAGAAATTGTGTTCAAACTTGTTGTTTGAAACATGGTTGGGTTATGCAGACACGTATGAACCAAACCGAAGCGAGGTGAGCATGTATGGGATAGTGTCGAAGTGTGATGCGTGAAAAAAGGTTGGGTTATGCAGACATGCACGGACCAAACCAAAGCGAGCATGTCCCATGTTTTTTTTGGGGTTTTTTTAGCCATGACATTAAAATTGCAGGCTGTGTTACACATCGTAAAGGACTAGAAGGAAAGTTATTTTTTATTATTGTTATTTCCATTTATTCGTTCGATTGCCGATTTTAGACCTATTACAAATATAATAGAATCTATCGTCTCGCTTTCAGTATCAACAGTCATTATAATGAAATGAAATGAAAGTGAGATGAAAATCATGGATTTTATTCTTTTGTTAAAAAGTTACATTTTTCTTTTCTTGCTACCTTCATCATTCGTGCACGAGTCACTGAATTTAGATGACGATGAACTTTCGAGTTTCTCAAATGTTTGTCCAGACGTAAATGCCACTCATTGCAATCTTTGCAAAACAGTTGCAAAGGGTTTCCATGTTTCCCAAAACGACACCATAGGACAAAAACACGCATTCGACTTTGTTGTTCTGCTGCAACATTTTCATCTATCTTATGTAACTCGACAAGGTGCCTTTTTAGTTTATCGGTTACAAAAGAATTGCACTCAGGGCATTTATAAACATAACTTCGTCTGCTCTTATCCGTTTTCTCTTCAACCACATCTATACCACCTAAATACTTTCTCATCAAAGAATGGGTTTGCATCTGCTTCTTTTGTTCTCTTCCAATATTTGTATATTTGGTACAATCATTTTTTTGTAACAATTCTGTTTTCGGTACTTCAACGTTTTCATGAACTTCCGATTGAAAAACCTAAGATATATAAACCTCAGATATCATCGGATTACATCACAACAGTTACTAGTATACTTATGAACTCTCCTTCATTCAGTTCAAAATAATTCAAAATAGTTTCACTACCAGTTCCTTAAAAATTGGTCTATCGACGACATCGAGTTCTATAAAAAAAAAGCAAGAACATAGTAAGTGCTCATGCATTCGTATCTGGTACATCTATTGTGAAACAAGGAAAGCTAATATTTTAAATCAATTTTTCTCAAAACGGAAGCATCAATACCTGCCATGTCCACAAAAAAGCACCCATTTAGCCGATCAGTCTGTCGCACTTGAAAATGCTTTTGATAAACATTTTTTTCAAGACTTTCTAGCCTAGCAGCTGATAAGAAACTTGACCCTAAAAGTTATACAAGTTTAAGAATCAGAGGATGGCATAGTCCATACACTAACAACATATAGGATACAAAATTGAATAAAACACTCACAAGCAGATGGATATGGAGCGTGTATATTCGTAAGCTTCGCAATTATTGTAGATGGAGCTGTGAATCCCACTGCATCTTTCTTATGGGTTCGAAATAAAATTTTCTTCATCAACAGAACATCACCAGCTGACATCTCATCAATAATATCTGTACCCATCTGTCCAATTTGAATAATAGTTTCAGCATGAGATTCATCTGCAACAGCTATCATACCAATATTTTTGTTCACATTAATTATATCACTGGATGTGACTTTATCAATGACAACAACCAATAAGTTGCATCTAGGAGCGAGATACTTTCTGGCAGTTTCTAAGTCAGTTATCTTTGCTTGCCCTTTTTTCTATGGAAGCCGAATCATAAGAAATCAAAGGTTTGTGGATAAATAGGTAAAGTCACATTCATATTCACGGACATACCTTTTTCTGAAGTGCTCCAATTGCCTGATCTCTGGTATTATTTTGATCAATATCCTTATCTCTAAGCTCTGTTTGGTTTGCAAAGAAAGAAAATCTTTTAAGAATTTTCTGTAATCAACTGAAGATAGCAAAGACATAAGAAATTGTTCAAATTAAAGTTTACGTTTTTTACAAGACGCCTTTTCACCATTTCTTCAAACGACAAACCATCTAAAAAATATCGTTACAGGATATAATGCAAGGATGGATTGTTGGGAATTACAAAAGTTTCCATACCTGAAATTTCTTCATCATCATCCGAATCTTCTTGCCTAGAGGAAATTACAAGAGCTTTTAAGGAATTTCTTTCAGTCAACTTGGATTGGAAAAAAGTTAGAAGTAAAGAGTAACGTAAAAGAAGTGTCGGAAAGCTTACTCTTTTTGCCTTAATAAATCATCTAAAATAGCCAAACTCTAAAAACATAAAAAACAAGCATACCAACTAGAAATATATCAAGACAAAAAAATTAATTTTTCACTTCATACAATTTTCTTCAACAATTCTAATATGAATGTTATCAGTAAGAAATGGTTGCAATAGCACTTACTTCCTTTCTGTGTATACCAGCTTTCTTGGCATGTAATAGGATAATGGATTCTTTAACCAAAACCTTATTTACATAGTCGAAGTTCTGAGATACAAGCAATTTGAATTAGCAGAGGTTTTTACAAGCTTAATAATGCATTATACTTCGATTACTCACCTTCCCATCATTCTGGAGGTAAACCTTTTGGACTTCAGAAT